>PVJS01000986.1:0-108574 GCA_004027185.1 Glis glis
TGCACATATTAATGAAAACATATGTCCCTTCTTTTTTTGTGATTGACTGATCTCGCTTAACCTAATGTTCTCCAGATCCTTCCATTTTCTTGCAAATGATGTTATTTTATTCTTCTTTATTGCTGAGTAGAATTCCATTGTGTGCATTTCCCACAATTTTGTAATCCACTCCTCTGTTGATGGACACCTAGGTTGGTTCCATAATTTGGCCACTGTTATTTTCTTAAACATATTAGTAAGAAATTTCTGTCTCCAATTTAAAGAAAGCAAAAGAAGCTAGTAAAGGGATTTCATCAGAAGTCATGATTCAACAGAATTTGTAAATTATATTTCACCATGAAAACATAATCTTACTACAATTTTCTCAATGTTCATACATAGAAATATTCATCATATCCCCTATACATGGGAGCACCACGGGATGGTTAAGGCAGAGGAAATTTAGATTTGTATGTGGCAACTCTACTGTCATAAGCCTCCAATCAATGAGGGAGCAGCTTAGTCCCAGGAGTAGAGAATTAACAACTTTCATCTGTAGGTAGAGCAGGGATGGAGTGCAAGCAGTAGACATTACTGAATGTTGCAAATGAATCAAAGAGCATCTGAGTAGCCACTGTCTCTGGTTTACTTATATATCTATTTTATGATGATTAAAATAATCAAAATAAATTCTGGCAGAGCCTGAAACACTTGTAAAATCAACTACATTCCAAAGCATTTTATGAGTAGTTAGAAAAATCTCATTAATTGCTTTTAACATTTGACACATAATCCTTTTATATATTAAAGATGGAAAGAACTTATTTTGTCTCTCAAGACCAGCAGCATTGTAAGAAAGTAGCTGGCTTTTCAAAAAACTTTCTTTATATAAACTAAAATGAATCTTGTTTCTGTTTCAAATGCATCTAGGTTATTCACCAATGGGTCATTTCAAACATTCAAATTGTTTACTTTTTCTCAATTGAGGTGTATATTTGCTTTGTAGATGTTCACGTTTTTTAAAACCAGAGGCTAAAATAATTTAAAATAGATCTTCTTTAGTTTGTGTTTCCAATAATTATTGTCATTAAATATTAAGCTATAAGGGGCAATTTTCAATATATAATTGTACCCACTATTTCAGTTACAGCAATGAAAAAACTAGTAGGAAAGTACTTCCATATTTTGTCAAGTTATGCTGTAAGTTCTGCTTTGAGTGGTTCACTGCTAAGTACAACAGAATGCAAAGCAATTCTTATTCTTCAAGTTGAAGCTGTTGATAGTTTTACACAATGGAAAAAATATTTATGATAAGTACTGTTATAATGAAATGTTTTTTTTTCCTTAAAGCTTCTTTTATTCATGAAAGGGCAAAACCATTTGCTGGTTCACTTTGTTCCAAGAACGTGCTGGAGTGCTAAATGAAAATGTGCAGTTCTGCTCTCCAACGAGCGTGCACACTGCAAATCAAAATGTTAAGCTGTGAGGTTAAAATGAACCAGATAAGCAAATAAGTCTTTCTCCTCTGCCAACATTTTCATTTTACACAGCACATGGAGAGGGACACATCGTTAAATGTTCTTTCTCATTAATTTTACAGGCTGTCAGAGGCTTAGAGGTTGGGACTCTGATTATTTCGCATGATGACTCTCAGAAAGCAAAAACTCTGGCAAAGAGTAGGTTGTCCTAGGAATGGAGGTCCCAAATAATGTTTTAGATTTAAGATCATGAGAAAGATGGTCTATTTCTAGGTGTTCAGTACACTTTGAGCTATAGACAGAAGAATCCACAAGAAAGCCATTAACAGTGGACAGAGAGAACTCCTAGATTACTCCGAAATGCATACCGCCTCCTAAGAATCTCTTGAGCCAAAGGAAAAGCATGATGTGGATGCAGGTCATTGTATCCGGGGCTCTAAAACTGGTTCATCTCTTAGGTTCGCTTCACTGGTTCCTAGGCAGTTCTGTTAACATGTAGATATAGCTCCATAAATTCACCCCAACTTAGGGAAACAATTTACCTCCTAAAATATATAACCACAGAGTGGTAGTTTAGCAATAAAGGAAAGCACAATATTAACAGTGTCAATAGTGCTATTTAAATTTAACATGGATTTACAATTGGAAAACTTAAGTCTTACTCTTATAGAAAACAGTGATTTATGGTAAAGAGGATGCATCCAGATTTCTTCCAACATGACCTGTTTTTTGTTTGTTTTTGTTTCAAATTTCAAGTATAGACTCTACTAAGTATAATATAATTTGTGCTATTTCTTTAACAAGTGCTGCATTTTTCATGAGAAGATATAAGGAGAAAATAAAAGAGCAAAATATATGTGAGATGAAATGGAATACTGGAATATGCCAAGAGGATAAGGAGCATCCTTTGCTTGAAATCTTAAAGAAAAAAGAAAATAGGCGATTTATTCCTCTCTGTATCCTTAGCATGTAGTAAAGTAATTGTCATGTACTAAAGACCTTAGTAAAGGATGTGTACACACACACACACACATTTCATCATTTAGAAAGATATAGGAGGCCTTCTTTAAAATATACTTTTGAATTGGTGACCTTCTGAATCATTCATTACACATTTAATCATTCTGTGGGGACATTGTTAGATTGCCAAATAAATCTGCTGTGCTTTACAGGTTACGTTACACTCTTTGCTAAAATGTGTATCTCACACTCAGGAATAGTCTGCCACTTTTTGTCATCTTCATTTACTATTATTAAACATATATAGATGTATACAATTCATGCATACATAAACACACACACATATATATGTGTGTGTATATATATTCCCATATATAGCCCTATATATACATACATATATATATTCCTATATATAGATATACATATTCCCATATATATTGAGTTATAGATGAAATTCAATATGATACAACTATGCAAACTATAACTACTACTACAAAAGAAGTTCGTTCAAAGTGAAGCCTTCAGTGTAATCTTAGAGTGTGTGGCTTCCTTTTACCATAGCATGAAGGATATCTTTACATAAAAAGATGCTCATGAAGATGAATGTATTCAGAGGATGATGTGTTCTCCATTGTTCAGTTATGTATACTATGTCTTTCCTTCCATCCCTCCATTGTATTCTAGTGGATTCATATTGCTTTGTGACCAGTTACTTAAAAGACTCACATATTAAAATAAAGGGGTTGAGTATAGTAGATGAATAGAAACAGATCCAATCATTCATGCACTCGTTTACTCTATCTGTCCATTTAGAAAACATAGACTGAGCAGTAGTTACATTAATTCTATGAAAACAAAAATGGCAGTGGAGTGTGCCATGAACTATCATCCCGATATGCACAAGATACTGGCTTCCATAGTTGGGTTATTTCTCCACCATTTAGAGGAGAAATGCATTAAAATGTAGCAGAACACCAAACCAATTTTCATAAACCTTGAGTTATAGAAATTACACTCTCGATAGAGAATGAAAAGACTAAAACAAAACAAAACAAAAGCCATGCCACCTACGATGGGACAACATGTTCTGTCAAGTCTGTGACATGAACTCTTAATTTGTCAATTATAATCTCTCCAAATAAGTCAATGGCTCTCTTTTGTTCAGTACACATTCCTGAGAAATACTTGTATCTATCCTCTTTTAAGTTTAACCTCTCCTTTCATAAAAAAAAAAAATGCAACAAAACCCTCCCTTAAGAATTCTGGCACAGCACCATTTAAACTAAAGCACATTAATAGTTGGTTATATAAATCCTATGACAATGAGCATAGCAGAGTAGCTAGTTGACTGAAAGTTATGCCTACTGAATAATGGTGGGGAAATTATTCTTGTAACATAAGAAATAATATGGTATTCATTACACCACTGCTAGTGCAGTATTATTATTATAACCGGCTTTATTACATAAATAAATATGCTTAAAAATCAGCCAACTATGATATTCTGAAGTATGAAATTAATTATGCTTAATTACAGAAGCATAATATTTATGGCAATCTAATTTGGGTACAAACTCACACATTTCTGAACATCCTCTTAGCTTCCTAAAGGTGTTTACTGTCTAGTTCTGAAGACAGACCTTTACCCACCTGTGATGCAGAATATAACAAGGGCTTCACTTGTATTTATACTTGGGACATCTGGAGGAAACTTTCAAAGTGGCAGTAATATTGGCTGTAGGCACTAAGTAGGCTTTAGTGCTTGGAGAACATTTTGACAGGAAGCAAAAAAGGTAAAAGATTCTGGACAGAGGGAGCTTTGCTAGAAAATGCAATGGAAATGAAAAGCTTATCCATGTGTTATTCATCTCATCATTCAATTATTAATATTCAACGAATATCTTAACCGATTGGATGACATTTTAGTGCCAATTTTGTAATGATATTACATGCATTCAAAGACATTCATTATTTCTTCAGTTTCAATGCCAATAGACCTTGGACATAATCACAGCAGTTTCAGATGCATGTGTATATTTTAAAAATACCATGACAAATTTATTAAAATGTGTCACCAGCTGGTCGATGTCTCCTGGGAAATATGAATGAGAACTCCCCTCATGAAATACCAAGGGACATTGAAATAATTAGTCAACTAATCTTTAAGATAAAAATTAAGACAAAACTCTTGTCTAGATATTTTATCTAACATTGATAAAATGCAATGTAAACCTAACATGCCTTAGCCTAATTGCTTTTTTAATAAACAAGGCATTTTATTAATAGCCTACATTTGACAGATGTCCTAAAGGTTTGAAAGATAGTTTTTTTATTTAGAAATCATAATCTTATGACCATATAAAGAAGAATTTATTGCCTTGAATTTTATTCATGAAAATAAATCTTTTTCATTTTCTACATTTATTATATTTATATTCAAGAATAAGGAAAGAAACAGGGCTTGGGACGGAAATCAGTGGTAGTGGCAAAGTATGTTCTTAGCATGTGCAAAGCTCTGGATTCAATCCCCAGCACTGAAAACAAGAAATAATTTAAAAAACAACCTAGTTGAGGTGAGTTGCTTTTCTCCCGCTCTGCTTCAAAGCTGATGAAACTTTAGTTAACAGACAGTTGTTTCAAATTCTATTCCTTGGAAGGGAACAGTTATTTATGCCCCAATGTTCAAATATTTAAAATATTAAAGAAATCATTGTGAGAATTCAATGAATTTATGATTCTTGTAAAAGATTATTAATTTTACTTTTGAAACCACAAGAATTAAGTAAAACAAAGAAGACTGTAAACTTCAGAATTGGATATAGATTAAAATCCCAGATATGCCACAAAGCAGCTTTGTGATTTTTGCAAATGTAATATTTCTCCATTCTTAAAATGTTATAATTACGTTATAATAATACTTCAGAGTCAAAGTAGATGTGAAGATAGCAAATGTCTAGCAGAGTGTCTGACATACATTTTGTACCCAGAAATATAGACCGTCTCCCTTCCTCCCCCTTTCTTCTTTTCATAATAGTTCCTGTTTTCTATCTTAAGTCAATTTCAACTCTTGATGCTATTGCTTCAAAGAAGTTACTTAGGGTGACATTTAAAACATATTTCAAAAACTTAATAGCAAACTACAGCTAGAATTTAATTAATGTATATCATTCAGTTCATTGTACTTGCCATTTCTCAAAAAGAATGCAGGATGCTAGATAGAGCTATTCAAAGCATATTTTAAATTAATGTTTGAATTAACATTTCTAATTTTAGTGTAAAACTGTGCTCGTGCGTCATCTGTTGTCTCTCAAGAATACATTACTCTCTGACACTGCTCTATTTCAAAAAAAGGAGACAAAACACAAACTAATATTAATGGGCTATCATCTACAGTTTAATTATTATAGTAGATCAAGTACTCAAACTATTATCCTTTTTTCTTGTCCTACTTAAACTGAGCTTTCAGAAATATCATTTAGATTTTTTTAAAATTTAAATAGATCGGCCAGGTGTGGTGACACACCCCTGTAATCCCAGTATTCAGGAGGCTGAGACAGGGATCACAGGTTTGAGGCCAGCCTCATCAACTTAGAGAGACCCTTAGCAACTGAGTGAGACCCTGTTTCAAAATAATAAAAAAAAAAAATGAAAAGAATTGGGAGTGTAGCTCCAAGGTAGAATGTTCCTGAGTTCAACCCCAGTATCAAAAAAAATGTAAATAGATCACTGGATTTGTCGAATAGTTCATAGAACAAGGTAGTTTTAAATTAACATGTTTGCAATGAATGTGTCTTTTAGTGTGTCAAATGAATGACTTCTTTTCCTAAATATATTCGTTCATCATAAAATTATTATTTTTTGTTTGTACTAATGTTCTCAGAGACCAGGTCTATATTTGTGCTGATTTGAAAAACACTGTTATGATGTTGTATCTCTGGTCAAAATATTCTAAAATCTCATTGAGATCTCAATGCATCTGGAAGAAAACATAATGAGAAGGAAGCTAGTTCTAAAGCAATTTTTCATTATAATTAGATGGAAACAAATGTCCAACTAAAGTTGGGTGAAATTGTTTTTATTGGGGCGGGTAGGGCATAAACTAGGTGAATAGACAAGGTTTTTATTTTGAGCTGTCTCCTCAACCTCATGTCTAATGAGAACCAAAATCTCATAGTAAGTTTTTCATGAGTATTAAAGAAACCAGTAAAACCAGTTTCAATTTAGCTCAGACAATAATTTAGTCAACATGTACATTAGAATTTCATCTCATCAAATATTTGGAAGCAATGATTTCAGGGAAAAGGAAACGTAATGGTTTATTATATTTTCCTTTTACCTAGCTTGTTTCAAAACCAAAGCAACACATTTCCATGAGAAAAATATCCAGTATATAGTTAATGGTCCCAGATACTGCTTAGTATTTCTTGTAAACCAGTCTTTACTTACAAAATCCCTTATTTCTTTGAGCAGTCATTTATAATATTTAACTATTGAACAAATGTATATAAATCTTTATTTTTGCTCTAATGCATGTCTTAATTAGAAAGGGGAGATTATTTCAGTTTTCAGTTGCCAAATATAATGTTGATTAACTGAATCTACACAAATTATAGGCTCTCTGACATACAGATCCATTGTAGGTTGATATGATGTAATAGTTTATCAAACATAAGTTATTGTCATTTTTTAAGTTGACATAGCTTCAGTTTCCTAAATGAGGATATTGGGCCACATAACTTTTTGGTCCTTTAGATGGCTCTAACTCTCCATGGAGCATGAGAAAGTTTGAAATACATGTAGTAAACAAGACCTTCAATTTTTCCTCTAATCGGAGAGAATAAAAATAATTGCTTCTGCTATTGCCTATTTATGTAAAGCTTGTATTAATTAATTAAGGTTATGTTTGGGGGAAGTTATTTGATCTTTCACTATTTTAAAAACTCAAATAGCCATAAAGTTCAGACAGAACTTTAATTTTGTCATAGCCTTCTTTACGCATTTTGATCTTGACCTTCTAGAAATAAGTGCAGCAGAAAAATAAACAATATAAAACTAGAAAAATCTAAAGCTTGTGGAAGCTTAAAGCTTGTAGTGGAAATCTATTCCATCTCTTATATCTTTGAGAATGACTATAAGCAAGTAAATTAAAATTTATCTCATTTGTTAAAAGTCAAGAAACTCTCAGAAACATCGTCAGTGTTTAACATATTTTACCAAAGAGACATGTTTCTTGTCTCTGTCTAGTTTAAACACTTGATGCCTTGATGAATGCTCATCTCCCTTTAAGTTCTTCCTGAAGAGGAAGAACTTTTCGAAATTTGCAATTGCAAATCTTTTCCTCATGATTTATCCAACTATACATTTATTCACTAAGTGAATATTAGGTAGCTCCTATGCATCGCACTCATCAACCTGTTAGTATTTCTTTGTGTGCTCTTCTGGCATAAATCTGCTCTACACTTCACAGCCTCTAGCACAGCAGAGCCCTTGAGTTCTGATCAAGGCTCTCTGGAGAGGCCACTGAACAGTGCATGCGATTTCTTTCTTTACACCTGCACTTACCTTTATTAATCTGAGATATTTACAGGAAACACTTTGATTAAACTCATTTAACCTGTGCTGATAGACTGACCTGCATTCACAACTGTATGAATTCATACCGTTTTTAAAGTGCTTCTTTAACAATGTTGAACTCAATTCTGATTCTAATTCTGAATTTCTGTCATAGTTATCCCTGAATATTTTTACTTTTTTTCTCTTAAAAACTTATAGGGGTGATGTTTCCTGATCCACTGACTTGGTGATTAGAAGTGGGCATTGCACATATACCTTTAAATGGCAAACCATAACACGGTGATGAGATTTCAATAGTTTAACATATCCACCCACTCCTACTCTTAGTGTCTGTTTCATATATATCTCAACCACATACATCTCAATAAACCTTTTTCTTAAAGAATTTGCCAAATGACTTGTGTTGTGATCACTATGATAGGAAAGCCAGAAATTATATAATTTTATGAGCCCTGGAAAGTGATGTTATTATTATTGTTGCTGTTACTTTAGTTTTACAAGTCTGTTCTCAATTTCGTTTTAATAAAACAAGGAAAGCTCGGTTTGCTTCTATCTCCTCCTACTCCTTTGGCTTGGTGCTTACTCCTTAAGTAACTTGCTGCATTTTATAGCAGTGGAATTTAACTGGGAAGGGCCTCCCTAGGAAACCATGTGAACAGGATACACCATAGTGGATACAGGCAGACAAGACCGGAGCTCCCACTTCATCTCCCACACCCTCAGCCCTTCCAGTATTCTCTTCTCTCTAGTCACAAAAGGCAGAAGAGTGAGTTCACAGTTCAACAACAAGTTGTGCGGTGAATCCCGGCAATTTACCCACGTAGCAAACAGGGTCATTGGTTTAATTGGAATCTCCGTTGCCAGGCGAACTAGGAATCACTAGACCGGGTCCAACAACACGGAGAAAAGTGCTTCTCTTTCTTGACAGAGAATGAAAATGACGCAGAGTGTAATGGATCAACAGGATTTTGATCACTTTCCTGGCTTCGGCCCCCCAGTTTAGTGCCTGAGACCCAAGGGCTCACTTTAGATGTGCCCAGGGACCTTTAGGATCTCCATTTTCCCCAAATGCATAAAAGGCTAAAAACAACCACATTCCCCAGCCCCGCGGCGTGGCTGCAGCTCCTTTGTTTACCATATAAGTCACACCAGGGGTTCACTCCTCGCCCTCTCCCCTACTTCAAAGCCGGGTGCGGTGAGAGGCACCCCCAAACTCCCACTCAGCCCGGGTCAACCACAGAAAGCTTCACAGATCTTTCCCTAGCCTTGAAAAGAAACCCAGCAGCCTGAGTCTTTTGAACTGGTAACCCCCCAGGGATGTCTGCCTCCCAGGAGGGAGCCGGCTTCTCGGGCAGCCTGAGAAACTTAACCACGATACCAGAAAGAAGGCGAAGTGTAGCTCCCGTCAAACGGAGCGCCGGGAGACACCCTCTTTACCTGCAAAGTTGCAATCCTGGGGCTGAAGTGGTCCATCCGACGACCCGCGCACGGTGCTATGCCCGGGGAGAGCGCGCCCGGGGAACTGCGATGGGATTTCCTTAGTCGCTGCCTAGTTTTGGAGCATTCCAAGGAAAACGCACGAAGCTGGAGCCCACGCAGCTGGCACCGAGCTGGGCGGAGTGAGGATGCTCCGGGAGGGAGCCGGGGAGCGGGGGAGGCGGCC
Organism: Glis glis; assembly: GCA_004027185.1. Taxonomy (NCBI): domain Eukaryota; kingdom Metazoa; phylum Chordata; class Mammalia; order Rodentia; family Gliridae; genus Glis; species Glis glis. The sequence goes on from PVJS01000986.1 coordinate 9,655, forward strand.
GGAGGGGGAGGTGAGCGCGGGGAGGAGGACCTCGCCCACCCTGCCCGCCGAGCCCGCGGTGCAGTGAGCGTTCCCACGGCGCACCGCCGAGCAGCCCCGAGGAAGGATGCCGCCCTCGGTCCCCAGCGGCTGCCCGGCTCGCGTCCGCACCGACTGTACCGGGAAGGGACGGCCCGGGAGGATGCGCGTCCCCCGCCCCGCTCCGCTGCGCTGCGCGGCGGAGGAGACCCGCGCCCGGCCGCGGCTGGCGCTCGGTCCCCGGCTCCGCGGCCCCCGGGCAGCCTCCACCTCCCGGGACAGCCGCTTGAGGTCAGCCAGTGGGCAAGGTAGCGCAGCCAAGTCGGTGGCAAGAACCTACCCCGTGGTCTGGGATGCCAGCCAGACACACCTCCAGGCTTCGGCGGAGCTCTGCAAGGATGGAGGGCTCGGGTTGGCGCTAGGACCTAGCTTCGAAAGCCCTGCTCCCACCCTAGTAAACAAACACCCATGCGGCCAGTCGCCCGACTGGAGAAAAGTAACCCCCCACCAAGCAACTCTCCAAGCTTCCCCCACTCTGGCAGCCCGGGCTCCTGGCACCCCCTCTCCTGTCCTCAAGGTGTCAGACTTCCCCTGCAAAAAAGCAGGGATGCGGCTTGCCACGAGTGTCAACACTGGAGGCAGCTGCAATGAATAAGTGAGGAGCCACAGCCTTCCTCCCACCCCCAACCAACTCGCTCTTTCCCACAGGCGTAGGAAATCAGCAAGTGCCCAAATACTAAAACCCAGGGCACGGGCCAGCCTAGGAGCGCGGGATTCAGTGACTGCAGGTGATGTGGCTCTGTGTGTGTGTGTGCGTGTGTGTATGTGCGTGTGTGTGTGCGTGTGCGTGTGTGTGTGTGTGTTACACGAATCAGAGCACTGATCCTGACATTTCAGGATAAAAACCGTATCACTTGGTCAATCTCTTCGGTGCTCACACACGAAAATAAAAGTGCAGATAGGAAGTACATACATATTGGCAAAGTTGGCAATAATTTACCTGCTGCTGTATCTGCGACGCGGTGATTTCCAGCTTGTCAATCAGGAAGGCTTGGCTGATCACGGACCCAGGACCCAAACAGAGTCCATTTGTGAAATAGACAGTAGCATCCAGGCTGACTCTTAGGAGGTAGAGATTAATTCCCTCAAGACTCGCTTTTTCTATTTGATTTCCGTTATTTCTCTAAAGCTCTGGGGTGAACTGCTTGTTGTGGGTGATATCCCAGCAGATTCCTGCTTCAGTTTTACGTCTGTAAGAGATTGGTGGCAGCTCTCTCTTGTCCCACTTCCCAGCCACTTGCTGAGACACCTTCTGGGAAGCCGGGCTGAGCAAACAGCAGAGAGGATCAGCTCTTCCCATGGAATATTCCCCAAGGACTACAAACCGCAAACCAGCACCCACAGGCTGACTCCAAAGCGCAAAACCAAATAATTTCCTTGTTGTTTATCTCCCTTTCGCGTCATGGTTCAGATGATTTTTTTAAAAAGAGTATTTACATGAGTAAAGAGGATATCATCACTAGATATCATCCACTGGGATGAAATGCATGATGCTTTTTTTTCCTTTTAAATCACTTTTCTTAATTTTCAATTGATCTTTTGTCCTATGCTAACTGTTCTTCTCACGAGTTTATCCCCCAGGTCATCTTGACCCCTATTCTAAATTTCTAGGAGCTTGACCTCTAGGATAGCCATCCCTCAAAAAATACTCAGGAATACACACTGAGGAAAACCTTGTGGGATCCTACAATACCCCTCCAGAAAACAGAACAAAAGGATGTTTTTTATTTCTTTCACTGCATCTCTTTATTTTTTTACCACAAAAATGCATTAACATCTTTAAACAATTCTTCAACTTTCTTAGCACTAGAGGATGGCTTTTATAATATATGTAAAATACATTTATCTCTAGACATGGTAAGAACTTTATAATAAATTTGAGTCAACTTTCTATCTAACAAGAGAGGGGAAACAATATATATGGAAATCAATTTTATGAAATATAACTATAAGTATTTTTGTATTCCTTTGTGAGACAACCTGTTGGCTCAATGACCAGCAAGGGTCTAAGAAAGAAAAAGTGACGCTAACATTGATTGATGTGATGTGTCATCTGAAAGACTAAATTCTACATGTTGCCTTTCAGCGAGCATCTTTAAAAATAAACCCCAGAAGATAGCATTCAATGTATTGTGATGAGTGTAGGTCTTTATAATACATTTGAAAATACATGCCCAAAATGGATCAATGACAACATATTTGCATTGTTTAGAAATGGGAAACCTTACTTTGCATCCTTAGGATCTGTACCAAATTAAATGCCCCTTCTGCCTCTCTTAGGATCTGATCTTTTTAATAAATACCATCACTATCATGATGTCAGTGAGAGATATTTTGCCAATTTCCCCTAATGTGTTGTTTTTCCCATAAGAACAATGCCTATGAATCTCCAATAAATGCAAAATAGAAAAGAGCATCGAGGATAGCGCTGTACACATCAGCCACCTGAGCAGGCTGTGTTCCCGTGGATAGAAAAATTTTATTGATCACAGAGCCTCCTTTTCAACAGCTACATGTGATTATTGATTACTGATATCATGCCACACACAAAATGCTTAGCAATTACAGGAGAATTATTTGAAGTCTATTTAAACAACCCAGTGAATTGCATATATTCCAGTCATTAGCAATACAAAGAGAAGTTTGTTTAGTTTTAACAGTTTAAAAATAGAGTTGGCATCATTTCATAACCTGCACACCACTTAACATGCAATTCTTTGAAGTCAAAGAAATGTACAGTAAAATATTACATTCTGGAACATTACTTGGAATCAGCTTTCATACCTGATTTAAGAAAACACTCTCGTTTTGTAATTATCAAGGTAAGGGACTCAAGAAATGATTGCAGTAAAACAATTCTCTGCAATGCCTATTCATAGCTAAAATATATCATGGAACTGGGGATCACAATTATTATAGAAACTCAATATCCAATTTACTTCAAAAATAATTCTTCCATTTAGGAGCTAATCTGTAACATCTGAAATATTTTCTTCTAAATATTTTCTTCTAAAAAGTGAGAGAAAGAACCAAAGTCATAAAGACAAGTGTTTGACAAATTTAATTCTGCACATGTGCCACTACCAACATTTTTTGTGGCAGTAATGCATTTGTGTACGATGCTATAATCAAGTATATGATAATGGCCTTTTGGATCTTAGGTGACATCGGGATATATGTGAACATTGTCTTTGAAGGCTGTGTGACCTGTCTTCTACTAGGACTCCTTCATTCTGAATGGGGGATGACCGAAAGCCCTTCACTAAAGCCTTGGCTTAACTTCCAGTGATGGCTCCTGCACCAGGATCTTTAATCCCTTGTTGTGCTATCAATTGTAACAATGCTTTGATCCAGTCTGCTTGGATTGTATTATAGACACAGCTCTTTACATGCCTGTTTAAATAATAATAATAATAATAATGATAATAATAATAATAATTTATTACCAAACTTTCTTCAAAAATGCTAATTTTAATGAATCATTATACATGTCTATAAAATATTTAAGTACTTTTTGAGTCTCGAAAAGGTGGGTGTTTTTGTAGCTTCTTCCCTATTAGAAGACTTTAAGCCTTTGCACTCACATTTTTGTTCGCACATCTGATTAAATCCTCAGAACATATTCCTACAAATAGAGTCACGTATCAAGATACAAGGATATTTTAAAGCTCACGATGCGTAAGGGAACTTGCTCCATGTAACTCTCATAAACCAGAGGCATATTCAGTCTTCTTTTCCCTCCTTTCTTTACCTTTGCTAATGTCCCATTTGAAAACAAAACAAAACTATCATGTCAAATTTAATGAAGTGTGTTACTAGAGTAGGTGACTTTTACATTTTTATTTTTATATATTTTTTTGTGTGTGAGTTTATATACCTTTTAATACTTAATAGTAATTTAGTGCTTTTTCTTCATTTCATTTATAACAGTGTTTGATATACTAACATTAATGCTTTTCTATACTTACAGAAGATATTTCTCAGTTTCTAGTGATCATTAAATTTGAGGGTAAATTATTTGTTTTTAAGAAGGTTTATTATTAAAAATATTGAACATTTCTCCTGAATGATTTATTTTGGAGCTTTAATGTTCCTAAAGTCTTTTTCCCTTCCTTGATCATTTGTGATTTTTTTCCAACCTTTTTAAGAAATGAATTCAATTTTTAATGGAATTATTTAGTCATTAATTTTATGGACCCAGGAATCATGGTGCCTGTGTTTGAAATCCCAGTCTCAACATTCACTCAAAAAATATTTACGGAGTCCATATTAAGTGTGAAGTATTGTGCTAGGCACTTAGTATTCATCTGTGAACAGGACAGATAAGATACTGCCTACAGAATTTATGTTTGAGGACAGAGAAAGAAATACTAATACATATATTTAAGAAATAAATTATGTACAATATTAGAAGATTATTAAAGGAACAAGGCATGGGAGTTATAACAACTAGTGAGTTATAAGAACTATGGTGAGTTGCAATTTTTAAAATTTTCAGTGTGACCTTCATCAATCTGGACACACATGGGCAGATTTGGAGGTTATGAGCTGGTCCTTGGGGATTCTATGGGGAGCAGTGTACAGGTATGGAGTTAATGTAGGGAGTAACCTTAGGTGACATCTTTTAAAGAATTATTCTGACTGTTATAGTGAGGGTAGAGTGAGGAAGCAAAATCAGAAAAAGGGGACCCAGTAAGAGGCTTTGGAAACAAATCAGGAAATATGATATCAATAAACTTACATGAAGTAGAGGTGAATTCAAGAATCAGTATGAAAAGATAGATCCACCAGAATTTTCCTATGTGTACACAGTGTACACCTCTATGGGCCTTTGTTTTCTTATCTCTAAAAGAGTAAATACTTGTTCGTACCTTATAGGCTTGTTGTGAAAACCAAAGCATTTTCTACGCAAAACACAACAGTGGCCGGACGTGACCGGAGGATCCGGGTTCGCAGCCAGCCTCAGCTCTCTCTCTCTCTTTCTCTCTCTCTCTCTCTCTCTCTCCCTGTCTCTCTCTCTCTCTACTTAGTGAGGCCCTCTGCAACCTCGTGAGACCCGGTTTCAAAATAAAGTATAAAAAATAGGGCCGGGGGTGTAGCGCGGAGGCAGAACGCCCCTGGGTTCAATCCCCGGTACCGCAAAAAAAAAAAAAAAACCCAACAACACACACACACAACAGTGATCAACACAGAGTATACAATGTATAGATTTTATGTTAATATTATTACATTTAATCTAACACATTTGGGAGTCATTTAAACGTGCCTAATTTAGTGAAAAATAAACTCTTCCACCTATTAGATAACCAGCATTATGTATTATAAATGAAAAAGAATTAATTTTTCCACACTGATTGAGGATGTCAGTCATATCTTTATAATAAACCAAATTCTCTTGCCAATGCCTCTTTCTGAGCTATCTTCTTCCACTGATACCTCCATTTTTACAAATCAATCTCAAATTATGATTTCCTTCATTTTCTATCCTTTTAAGTGTTGGTCAGTTACTAGTCACTATAGCTGAAAGACGGTGGTGTTAGACAGCTCATCAGTTCCTGATGTCTAAATGGGTACAGCCATTACTGCGGGGATGAAATGAACTAATCCATGTGAAGTGCTTGCAACCGAGATGAGTACATACATAGCCATGCTTGATAAGTGTTACCTGCTATTAGCATTAGCATTATCAGTACTAATCATGGAATGAGCCTCTGCTGGCCTTAAGATGGAATATTTGTTTGCCTCCCCCACTCCCCATTCTTGCCATGCATCCCCTATGGTACATGAAAGACTCGTATCTCAGGTGTGGACCACTTATCTCAGTAGTTCTGTTCTCCACTCCAACCTGGAGACATTGCACAACATATAGATTATTTTTTATTTACTATTCTATTCTATATACTCCTCTTTATTTACATCCTAGAAGTTGTGGTATCTTCCTAGATCTAGAATGGAAGTAGGTACCATTGAAGGACCAGAGGGAGATACTTGACTACCTTCAAAACAGAAGTAATAAATGTGCAAGAGGTCACTTTTAATGGATATTGTATATACTCATGCGAATACTGTATACAATCTTTTAAAAGGACAGAAATAATGGAAACAGAAGACCTTCCTACTGACCATGGAAGTCAGTAGGGTTTGCACAGTTCCTAAATGATGAGCAATGTAATGTCAATTATGTTTTACAGTCCATCTTGCATTGTCTTTGACCTTAGTGGAAATCTCTCCACATGTTGACATGACAACAGTTAGATCTGCATGATATCAACATTCTTATGAAATCCTGTTTTGTTCTGATACAAATTTTGTGGAAATTCAAGAGAAGTTGTAAAAGGGCTTTTAGTCAGATGCTGTTTTAGGCTGAACTATTTTATCTGATCTTTAATATCAAAGTGCCTTTTATAAAGAAGAAAAAAAGTGGAAAGTTATTTTTTAAGGAAAGTTTTTTTTTTTTGCGGTACTGGGGATTAAACCCAGGGGCGTTTTACCTCCAAGCTATACCCCCGGCCCTATTTTTTATACTTTATTTTGAAACCGGGTCTCACAAAGTTGCAGAGGGCCTCACTAAGTAGCTGAGGCTAGCCTCGAACCCGGAACCTCCGGTCTCCACCTCCCAAGTACTAGGATTACAAGCATGCGCCACCACACCCGGCAGGAAAGTTGTTCTCTTTACCACTTGTATATCCTAATTTTTTTGACTCTGCACTTTTTTTTCTCTTGTTTGGAGTTCTGGGGATGGAACCCAGGGCCTCATGTGGGCTAGGCAAATGTTGTACCACTGAGCGATATCTTTAACTGTGAGTTTGTATGTTTAAAATAAAGATTATAAGTTTCTGAGGAAACAGATAGCTTAAGTGGAATAGTTCTTAGTTACCTTAGAATATTAAGTAAAATAATATTTCAGGAAATGAGATGTTATGTAAATAGCACATAACAGGATCTCAAAACAGTGATAAGCCTTTAGTTTCCAGTTTATCAATTAAGAATACATCAACCAGTCAAATGCCTTTTAAAATAGGTGAAATGGGCAATACTCTATAGTAGTAAAGATACCAATTCTACAGGCAGACTTCGTTTGAATTTAAGTTCTGCCACTTGTTGGTTATATGACTTTGGATGTAATACTTAATCTTTCTACTTTGGTTTATTCATTTTGAAAATGAGAAATATAATAGTGCCTCTTTCATAGGAATCTATGGAAATCTTTTATAAATAAATAGAGATTGATAAATATCAACTGCTTATGGGTCATGCCATCACAAGCAATAGATGTTTATTTTTTACTTTTACATCAAAATATATTCATATTCTTCTTTTTTTGTGGAGGCTGAAAGTCCTTCCTAAAATGTTAATAAAAATGTGGTCTATTCAAGAAAACTAAGGCTTATTTTCAATTGAATCCTTGCAATATATAAGTGCAGAGCAAAGTAGAATAGAGGTTTGCAATTTATCTGTGAATTTAAACCGAGAGAAGAGCAAATTTAAAGAGCTCAGGGCTGCAGGAGCAATTCAGCCCTGGATTGTCTGTTCTTCCAGATATACTGAAAAAGCCTGCCCCCATTGTGTAGGCAACAGTGCTGAACCAGGGAAAGCTATGACATCGAATCAGCTTTAAATTCTTCATTAACTCCTGAAAAAATAACTTTGAAATTATAACACACAGATATACATTTGTCCTGAGAAGTAAGAAACGCCATGTCTTATCTCTTATGAGTTCTTTGTCATGTTAAGTTTCCTCATTTTCTTTTCGGGTCGTTGATATTGTGTGATGTCTACATGCATGGACTCTAGAGTAAGTACAGATGGGTTCAAATCTTGTCTTTACCCCTTATTAGCAAAGTGAGCTTGGGAAAGATAACTTAATCATTCAGTAACTTTTACTCTTCACTTGACAAATAGATATGAAAATAGTATTTGCTTTCTATGGTTGTTAAAAGCATTAAATGTGCAACATATTCAAAAAGCACAAAATAAAAGTTTAATAAATATAATGAATTTTATTCCTTCTTCTCAGTGCAGGCAATGCACTTGCAGAGATTCTGAAAGGAATGAAATACAGCATAATTTATAAGCCTGAATGTCATAGTTTTAATGTGAGGACAAATTATCATTACATGAAGAAAATCAATGAAAGGAGAATCATCTCTACTTATAAAAGAGACACCCAAATATTTCTCTGTAACCTATTATAAAGATAGGTTCACAGTGGTTCAAAAGCAATCATCAGAGATTTGTCTTGAAGGCAACCCTGATATCTGGTTTGGTAATATATGTATATATTACTTCTGTTTTTTAAATCCAAATAAAGTGATTAAGAAAACTTCCAATCCCACCTTTGTTAGTTCTTAGTTTTATGCTGCTATAACAGAATATCTGAGGCTGGACAATTTATAAAACATGGAAGCCCGGTATCTAGCTTGGTGACGTGTACATCAACCCTGCTCCCCATAATGGAATCTGGATGCCTCCATTTGTTTTAGTCTTTCTGATCCAAAGCATTGGAACTATCTTTGACAATTAGCTATCAAAGAAGCACATCCTCTTCTCAATGTTCCAATCTTGTCACAGAGCCCTAGGCTCAATCACCTTGAAAGAACTCAAAATTTCTCTTTTGAGTTAATCATGATCCTAATTGATTTTTTTTTTGTGTGTGTGTGTGTGCATGTGTGTGTGTGTTTTACTAGGGATTGAACCCATAGGCATTCTACCTCTGAGCTACACACCCAGCCCCTTTTCTTAATTTTTGTATTGTTTTTTTTTTGTTGTTGTTGTTTTTGAAACACTCAGTTGATGAGAGTCTCCCTAAATTGCTGAGGCTCTCCTCGACCTGTGATCCTCCTTCTTAGCTTCCCAGGTACTGGACTTACAGGCATGCACCACCCTTCCCAGATGATTTCATGTTTTTGTAATGAAGTCATCCCAGTTTTTCCAAGACATTCCTAATTTTAGTGCTGAAAGTCCTGCATCCCAGGAAATTCCACAAACTAGACAAACTGGAACAGGTAGGCACCTTACTTCTTTGTTGACAGCCCCAACCTGAAAAGGCATTTCTTTCTTGAGCTGGGCAGGGTGGTGCACACTTGTGATCCCAGTACTTGGGAGGCTGAAACAGGAGGATTGCAGGTTCGAGGCCAGCCTCAGCAACTTACTGAAACCCTGTTTAAAAATAAAAAATAAAATTGTGCTGGGGGGTGTAGCCAGGAAGTAGAATGCCCCTGGGTTCAATTCCTAGCACCAAAAAAAAAGCACTTCTTTAATTTCTGAATTTCTATGTAATAGGCTTAGCATATCACATTCCTTTGGCATTTAAGGAGTGCTTACTTTGTCATGTGTGAATATTTGTGTCACCTCAGATTTCAACTTCTCAAGGAGGCAATATGGTTCATAATATATATGAATTTTACATAAACACTGGGGCCAGTAGCTTGGAATTCAAACACTGCTTATTATACCAGGTTGGGAGCATTAATTAATTGTTCTTCAAATATGAAATCTTTTATTTGTAAAAGTGACAGTGTCTACTGTTGCAGGTATGATTCTTTGTCTGCAAACCCAGTTGAACAAAAAATTAAAGGTATTACATGACTAAAATATTATAAGGTTTCAAATACATGGCAATACTAAATACAATGTGAAATCCAATTTTTCTTTATGTTAAATTAGGACCTAAACACCTCTCATAAGGCCCCACCTTCCAACACTGTCTCATTGAGGATTAAGTTTCCAATGCATGAATTTTAGGGGACACATTCAGATCACAGCACTACCAGCACACAATAGAAAAAGCTACTCACATCCTCTGACTGAGAGAGGATTTTATATCTTTTCTGAATAATAGTTTAAGGATAATTGAAACAAGACAACAAACTAATAGGGTTATATGGCATATGTAGTCATGCTGAGAACAATATTAAATGTCAAGGTAGCTACTCTCTGGTGATAGTTGAAGCTATTCTGACTGAACCATTCTTCACATTCATGTGGGAGAAAAATAGAAAAGATGGAGAGAGAGAGAGAGAGAGAGAGAGAGAGACAGAGAGACAGAGAGACAGAGAGAAAGCGAGAGAGAAGAGATAGAGAAAGAGAGAACGAAAGAAAGAAGAAAAGTCCTGTTATGCATACATCCTAGAATTAGTTCACCCCTACCCAATGGGTCAATTTCCATGAAATTCTTTAAAAACATACAGACAGAAATATACTTATTTTTTCTGAATCGATAACATTTTATTATCTTTGATCATGTAATGGTATCTTTTTTGATGATATCTCTTCAGTTAAATTCAAGTCAACTGTTGTGAACATGGCTTCTGCCACTTATTGTCACAGCTTGGTCCCAGAAGCAAAGTACTCATTGCTAAGGTATACATGTTTGACATAGCAGAATATAATACAACACTTCTGTTTAAGAAAGACAAACATGTTGATATTTTTGTTTGTTTTAGAGCATCTTTTCTTTATGAGAAAATATAAACCTGATTGTTTCAGTTAAAAGACACTGTTTTGCTGGTACTATTTGAAGGGGGATGAAATACCTGTGTTAATAGTCAAAAGAGTTAGTTTCCACCAAGAAAAGTCTTGTCCTTCTCAAAATGGATTTAGCGTTAACCACAAATTCTTCATCAGGAAATTATGACTACTTCTCATGTTAAAATATTTTGAAGTTGAAGAAAATAATTTTCTTCATTCTTTAGAAAAAGTGATTTTCTAAAGAATGTCAATATCTGTTAGATAACTGCAAAATATATTTGTAAGAATAACACGGCCTTATTTCTATGAGTCAGGTTATATGGACAAAGTTTAGTTTATGACATGTATGGTAAACCTGTATGGTCAAGCCTGTTTGCTAAATTTACAAAATCTCATGACTCACATACAACTTAAAAACAATAGCGCCATGCATGATAATCTCATAAAAGTTTGAGTATATAAATGAAGCATTCTTACTAAATATACAGACATATAATCTATCTGTTTATCTGTCTTTGAAATAATTGTACAAGTTATTTAAGCACGTGAATTTTTTGTTATATCAAATTTTACTTCAAGTTTATTTACTGAGTATAGGAGAATTTGCTTCAAAGTCTTTTATAATAAAATATCTACATATAAGAAAAAGCTTATTTTTTAGAAAGGGTGCCTTTCATGATAAAAGGAAGTAAAAGATTTGTGGTCAAGAACCTAGAGTAGTAAAGATTGGGAAACATCTCTTTAATGAATTATATGAAGACAGGCAGTGGTTGATTAAATATGGTAATGGTTTGTCTAAGGGCCCAGGATACAAAGCTTTGAGATGAAGGGAAGATAGTGTGCACCTATTCCACTGGAGCCCTACAGTGTCTCACGTGGAATGGACGTGTGCTTCATTTGGTTACAGGCTGTAGCAAGAAAAGATAAGGCTAAATTGCTAGCCCAGAGGAGTAAAAGCAATGTACCTCAGCAACTCCAACTAGAACAATCATATGTAAATGTGACATTAGTATCTAGCATGCCAGCTGTGTGGCATGATCACTCGGTTATTAATGGCTTTGCACAGGGCATGTAACTTGTACTCTGTACTAAATTACTGAATCTCTTTCTTCCATTTTAATGACTTTCAGAGCCTCTTCCCAGTATAACCTAAAACTTCCTTCCTTGGCTGTGAGCTGTTCATAGATAAAACTAAAATATGGAAACAGACACTATGAACATGCATTTAAAATTTAAATTAGTTAAAATGCCCTATATAATACTTTTAATTGTCTTTTCCCCATTAGAATTGCAATGTTCAAAGAGTCCACTGGAAATATTACACATATACATACATTAGTGTGGTAAAATAAATTCTAATGGAAAGTTACTGAGTCATATTATAAAATACAGATATGAAAATCTTTAAAATTTCACACTAAATGTTAATATGTTTTACAAGAGGAAACTAGTAAAGAACAATTCTGTAAATGGAAGGTAACACCAAGAGAGAAAAGGTCACTATCTAATTGTGTAGTGCAAATTACTCCCCTAAACGCAGAAAAAATGAAAAAAAATCCAGAGAAAATGAACTCAGCTTTAAGAATTGAAGTTATTTTGATTCCATAACCAAATAATTTTTAAAGGGACACTATTCAGTACATATACATTTTGGTACATCTGGCTCTCCGGCCAGATAATTCTTGATTAATTAGTGTGAGTTTTCTAATTTGAGATGTCCAATTCATGTCATTAGTAGAGAGACCAATTATTTATTAATATTCAGGGTTGAAAATAAGAAAATGTTAATGACAAATAAAAAAAAATATTCCTTCTAGTTAATATTGAAAGAAAGCTGTGGAATGCCCTGACATGAGAATAGACTCAGTGGGCCTATAGATGGCGCTGTGGAGAGAATTTATAAGCTTACCCCTTTATGTCCAGACAACATTTCCATACACACACACACACACACACACACACACACACACACACACTAAATTAAAATTGTTTATCAGCTAGAAATAGCCCTGTGCTACTCAAGTCTCTACCTAGGTTTAACCGGGAAGGAACTGAGAAGATATAGCTTGCCCAGGATCCCATCTTAAAGCCTATTGGTTTAGACGCCAGTGCTCTCAAATGGAGAAAAAAACAGGTGGAGATTTTGAAAGAAAAGGCACATCTGAGCAAAAGTATCAGCAAACATGCTAAGCTGATGAGATACTGGTGTGAAATATTAGATTGCAAAATGCATTAATAAAAAAATTTGGAAGTTGTCGAGAAACAGGGAACTATTCTAAATCCTAGGTGGATTTTGGTATTAGAAAGGATTTGTTTAAACAAAAATGAGAAAGAAGAAAGGAGAGCAGTATGTTTATTGGGGTAACTGCAAGTTGCTCCTTCCCTCTTTGCTCTGCCCACCCCTCCCCCCAACATTAAATGACTTTTAGAAATGATTTCAGAGAAGCATGTTGGCTTTATAGAATAATATATGCAACTAGCAAGCAATTTAATAACACTAATTTGCTTAGTTAAAAATTACATTTTTTCCTTGGTACATTATTTTCTGCTTCGCATTTGTGCTAAGTGTGATCTGATTTTTGTATTATCTTGGTGATTTCTGATAAGTGCATGAGGCTATACTGAAGAGGACAAAACTAGTAGCTTATGTTATATTTATTTTAAGAACACACTAGCTTTTCTCTCTATGTTCAAACTGTAACTGTTTTACCAAATTATTTAGCTCTCCATTTTCTTCTTTTTTTTTCTTCTTTTTTTGTGGTATTGGGGATTGAGCCGAGGGGCATTCTACCTCTAAGCTACACCCCCATCCTTATTTTATATTTTAATTTAAACAGGGCCTCCCTAAGTTGCTTAGGCTGGCCTCAAACCTGTGATCCTCCTGTCTCAGCCTCCCAAGTACAGGGAATACAGGTGTGTACCACCGCTCTTGGGTGTTTTTCCTCTTTTAAATTAGCCCTTTTGATGGGCATGGTGGCACAGGCCTGTAATCCCAGTACTTGGGAGGCTGAGACAGTAGGATCGCAGGTTCAGTCAGCCTCTGCAACATAGTGAGGCCCTCTGCAACTTAGGGAGACCTTGTTTCAAAACTAAAAAAATAAAATAGGGTTTGGGGTATAGTTTGGAGGTAGAACCCTCCAAGTTTAATCCCCAATATGACAAAAATGAATAAATAGATAAGCCCTTTTCAACATGAGAAACATCAAAACAATAAAATATCACAAGTCAGCATTCTTCTAGGTCCTTTACCATACATTTTTGTTCCCTCTAAAAAGTCTAGTAATTATAAAGATTTCTCTTAGAATCTAGATGTATATTCTAATGAAAGTCTATCATGTCACCTCTAATAGCACAGACTATTTCTTAATTGTTTCTTAGCCAGGATAGAGCACATGGGATCTTAAAGAAATCTAGATGGCATTGGAGGAAGAAAATAAGAAATACTTGATAAGCAGAGAAAAATAATATCCAGGGGGAGAGAATAGAACAGAGGGTACAATGGGAATGATGGACTGAGCAGGGTGATGAGAAAGAAAAATGGAAGATACAATCATTAACCAAGCTAGTGCATGTGGAAAGGTGTACCTTTCTCCACCCACTCATTCCCACTCTAGCACTTAGTATGATTAACCGAATGTTTCCTAGTGATGAAAACATTTTCCCACTTAGAAGAGTTTCAGCGGAACAGTTTATTTCCTAGAGTAGAATGCTATTCAGTATGTTTCTTTGCTGTATTCCCTAGATTATTGCTCTATATTGAGTCATGCCAGTGAAAGATAAGAACATTGTGGACTTCCAAAGTCATATCTACTAGTCAGTGTGTGTGTGTGTGTGTGTGTGTGTGTGTGTGTGTGTGTGTGTGTGGTGTTGCTGGGGAGTGAAAGTGAATCCAGAGGCATTCTACCTCTGAGCTACATCTCCCAGTCCTCTTTCATTTTTTATTTGCTGAGGCTGGCTTTGAACCTGTGATCCTCCTGTCTCAGCCTCCTAAGTACTATGATTACAGGCATGCGCCACCATGCCTAGCCTAATAGTCATTTTTCAGAAACATAAATTATATCCTTAACTCTAGTGATTACATGAAACATGGGGTTTCAATTCAACACCTCTCCTTTTTTGCCTTTTCAGCATATCTTTTCTTATATTGAAAGTCACTTTTCCTTCCCCAAGTTCTAAAACTCTCCTGGAACCCAGCCTATCAACATAGAGAAGAGCATCTGACCCATGGTTTTAAGAATTGAACCGAGAGATGGACCTTTGACCCAGATTGGGTAAATTATTCCCTGGAATTTATAAGCAATGAAAAGTGAAATCTCCCTGTCGTAGGGAGCTTAGAGTTGCCCATAGAAACCTCTCTTACTTTGAGGAAAAGCAATGAACTCTTCAGTAAACGAAGTGGTCTCCATAATCACAATAGGAGAGGTTGAGAATGGTGTACAGAGAAGAGATGGAGAGGGTTGGAGACATACAGATATGGCAACTGAATTTCTGAAACCAGTTGAGCCTGAGAGCAGCTTCCCACCTGCCTATCCTTTTTATATGGTTGTTTTCAGTGCATTTCCTTTTGTTGATTGATTTATTTGAGTTTTGTCTTCTGTTGAGTTTTGTCTTCAGTTTGAGTTGGGGTCTTGTCACTTAAAAAAAAATCAATCCTGATTAACGAAACAGCAAAGAGATAAAGGGATAGCCACAGGAATGTGAGGACTCTAAAGCCCATTAGAATATCAGATCTACTGTAAATTAAGAAAGTGGCATAAATGTATAGGGTACAAAGTGATGTTACAATTTATATATAAATTTATATTTTTAGATTTTATGTACTTTTATTGATGAATTATAATTATACATCACAGTGAAGTTCAACGTGATACAAACATACATGTACACAGCATTTGGTATATTTTCCTCCGGATCCCATATTGCTCCCCCCACTCCCCACTGCTCCCCATACATGTTAGTGAGATTAATAATTATACCTTCATATATGGACATAGTGTTGTTTAAACTGTTTCCTTCATCAATCCTCCTTTTCCCTCCCCCAATCCCCTTCCACTATTCTACTGGTCTCTCTTCTTGTTTATCTGAAGTCTCTTTTGTTTACTATTTTCTATCTAACTTCCACATATGAGAGAAAACATTCGACTCTTGATTTTCTGAGAGTGGTTGATCTCACTTACTATAATATTCTCTAGTTTCACCCATTTTTCTGCAAGTGACACAATTTTGTTCTTCTATATGGCTGAGTAAAATTTAATTGTGTGTATATACCACATTTTCGTTATCCATTCATCTGTTGACTGACACCTGGTTTGGTTCCATAATTGGCAACTGTGAATTATGCTGCTGTACACATGGATGTACATGTATCACTATAGCATTCTTACTTTAATTCTTTTGGAAATATACCAAGGAGAGAAATAACTGGATCATATGGTGTATGGTGGTTCCATTTCTAGCCTTTTGTGGAATTTCCATACTGATCTTCATAGTGGTTGTGCTAATTTACAATTCCACCAACAGTATATAAGAGTTTCTATTTCCCCACACCCTCACCAGCATTTATTACTGTTTGTATTCTTGATGATTACCATATTAGTTCTAATATAATTTCCACTGCTTTTTGACAGTGAGTGTTGGAGGAGTAACTTATTCTGTATCAAAGTTGACTTATTTATTAATAAAATGGGGATGTTAAACTGGGAAGAAAAAGTAATATGAAAGAAGGAGGGAATATCTAATTGTTTTGAACTGAGCTGACAAGTCTAGCTAGTTCAATGATGACAGAAAGCTGAGCTAAAGATGGAAGAGGTGCGGATGGGGAACAGACTGGGCTGACTGCTGACCTGCTACTGGTCACCTCCGTGAAGTTCCATTGATGTAATTAGCCTTTTGAGAAATGGTTACTCTTTGTCATGGAAGCTCTCTTGTCTATAATAACCATTTCTACAATCTCTGGCAGACATGCAGCCCAACTTCCTCTCAAACAAACCCCATACTCTCCTTTCTTCCTCCATCCTGCCCACCTGCTTAAATCAATAAACCTACAGTGCTTTCTTCTAAATAGCTTTTATTCATGTTTGCACGCTCTGCTGCTCTTTATCTCCTTTAAGAAAACGATCCCCTGTGACTCACTTTTAGCACTCTTCAGAAAACTTGGATTGTTCATTCATTTTCTTTTGCATTTTTATCCACACCATTTGGTTATATTTAATTTATAAGCTAAAACTTTCTTCCAATCAGATTTATTATTATTTATTTCAATACGATTATAATTTCAACATATTATTGAATGAGTATGATTTATTTCAGTAAGACTTTTATTTAGTTAGTTTTATTTGTTGGCTATTACTACTAATGGTTACTGTTAGGTTCAGTAACCAGTCTGAGTAAAGTGGGTAGATGTTTGTCAGGTGTCTGGATAGAGACAACAAACCAAATATTAGCCAATTTTATGAGCCTACAGTAAATGACAGCTGTGACACTTAGGAATGGAATTTCACCTGTCATATCGATATCCTTGTTAATGGCTTTGTAACTGCAGTAAAGCAGAAAGCAGAGTGATTGCATTGTTTTCTCTGAGTAGCCTCTGCCTCAGCATCCTGTTTATCTCATTGAATCCTTTGGAGGAGATTGTTTTGCTTTTCAATCTGCTGTTTAGGAAGGGAAAAGAACTATGGAAAGAGAGGAGGGATGGGACAAGGTCCCTAATAGATGGTCCTTCCTTATTATGTACTCTAGATTTAATTATTTTTCCTCTTTTTAGCATTTTCCTTTCAGCACCCTTCCTGTGTCCTGAGGTACAATATCAATAGGTACAAGGCAAAAAAAGTGTGATTGAATAAGGAAGTCTGCTAAGGTCCTAAAATGAATCATTCTGGATGAGTGCTCAAATGAATTATCTCACACCACTTCACTTTCTCAAATGTCCTTTGCATAGGAGAAGTTAATCAGGAAAGAAGGAAACATCTATAAGCCAGATAGGTTGGTGAATAAGAAAAGGTCTACATTAGGTAATAGCAAATAAACTTTCTATGTACTAATGTGAGTTGTTGTTCAATACTCTTACTGGCTAAGGTAAGGTTTTTCTAGGCAATAAAGTATTTTTAAAAAGTCACAGTAAAATGTTGAACATGTAAACCACAGTAAAAAAAAATAGTAAAATGTTGAAAATGTGATGATAGCTTATATCTAGTTCCTGAAAATGGAAATCCATTAAATGCAAGTAAATGTAGACTCATTTCTTATTTGCTTTTAAGACCATCTTTATGTTGTTAATACTTCTAGAGCATATTTCTCCTATTATGATTACTGTTATTTTGTCTATTGCTGTAATTACTTAAATTATCTTAGTTTTAAATTTCTTGCCTGCAGAGGATAATATATCCTATTTTTCTCCCTTAGCAGTGAATACACAAACTTAAGTATAGATCTAAGAAAATAAAAATATGACTCTTACTAACCTTGATGAGGAAGCCAAGAAATATAGAAGAATTAAATATCTCAAAGGCACACTAATGGTTAGTAATGAAGTCTGGGTCTCTAATCACATGAACATGCTCAGTAATTTGTTAATAACTAATGCTGATCTCATTGATCTTTACAACTGGAGGGGGGCATCCCTCTCCTATCTTCTTGAATATCATAGGCAGTAAGACTTATACAAATTTACTTTCCAGTTCTAGGAAATCAAGGAAAAAATCTTTCTACAAAAAAGAAATTTATTGAAGATTAGGGATATGTGGGTCACACTTCTAGAAGTACTTTCCTACCTCAGAAGCTTCACCTCTTCCCCATATAAGGCCATGTTTCCAACTGAAATGGATTAGCGGAATTTATTGATGCTTACTGTTTTCCACATATTGCACATGCAGTATCTACTTCAAACCTTAGAACAGCCCTGCAGGATAAACACCCCTTTCCCACTTTAAAACAATGCAGACAACGGAGCTCAGAGAGTTCAGGAAACAAACCGGGGCCACAGAGCAGCACAGTGAGGTAAGTATCTTGGTGCTAAAGGCAGATTTTCTAATACCAAAGCCTCTGCTTGTCCATTCCTCTGAGCCACCTCTACACAGAAGAATGGATCTCAATGTGGACAGCACAGTAGATTCATTTGGAGCTTAAAGGAGAAGGAGAAGGAGAAAGAGAAGAAGGAGGAGGAGAAGAAGCAAAACAATTCAGAGAAGACTTCACCTACAGCCAGTTAAGTTGGAATCTGTGCTGGAGCCTGTGCCTGATAGCTTAGCAGGTGAGGCATGCGTGCACCCAGGTCTGGGAACCTTTGCCTAGAAGATAATCAGAAGTTACTGGTGAAAAGAAAGAGCCATAAGAGCAATCCCTCATTGCCATGGAAATTTTAGGGCAGCTGTTATAGTTTGGATTTAGAATATTCCCTAGACCTCACAGAAATGAGGCCACCAGGTTGGAGGTGGGGCTTGGTTGTTGAGGAGGGGTCGCTGGGGGTGTGGCCTGGGGAATCATATGTGGTCCCACCTCCTCCTTGTTCTTTCTTTTGCTTTTGGCTTCCATTATGTAAGAGCAGAGCCCTTGCTCTCTCCCTCTCTCTGCCTCCCTTTGCCATGTCCTAAGATCCCCAGATGTAACTGTCTTGACATAGACTAAACCCCTGAAATCTCCAGAACTATAAACAAATACATCTTCCTTCTCCAAGTTGTGTAGTCAGGTTTATTGGGTCAGAGCAGTGAGAATGTTGACTGAAACAGTGGTCATCTGATTCATCATCTAAATCAGGGCACACTAGAGATTGCAATGGGAGTGACCTTTAAAAAATGCAGGAGCCAGGCATGGTGGCACACGTCTATAATCCCAGTGCTTTGGAGGATGAGACAGGAGGATTTCAGGTTCGAGGCCAGCCTCAACAACTTAGCGAGGCCCTCAGCAACTTAGTGAGACCCTCTTTCAAAATAAAAAATAAAATAGGGCTGGGAATGTAGTTCAGAGGTACAATGCCCCTGGATTCAATCCTCAGTATTATCACAAAAACAAACAATAACAACAAAACAGACAGACAGACAAACAAAAAACTAATGCAGGAACAACAAACCTGATTAGGTTTATATGAAACTAACAGATAAATATTTTCACCCTCTGTATTACCCCAAACTGACTTTCAGTTTGGATTATAAATCTAACAACAGGGACAACTTTATTTAACTTGTAGCTGGACCTATTATGAAGAGTTGTGCAAAGGATACACACAAAATTTGCAAAATGAATATATTTGAGATTGTTTCACCTTTACTATTTTAAAGGATAAAGTTATTTTCTCATTTAAAGGAATTGCTAAAATTCTATGAGATGGATACAAAGGAAAGTCATTATTTTCCAAAAAGAGAAACCAAGAGCATAGATAATCTTCCTTTTTGAAGCAGCTTTCTGGACAAGCAATAGCCACATGCCCTGTCTAACTACTCGATTCAGTAGAATATGTTATTTACTCTGCAAATGTTTGGGATTATCTTTCCCTGTATTTTATAGATCTGGGTCATCAGCTGAGATAAATAAGCCCATGAATGCTTCTTTATATATTTTAATAGCGACAAAATTGCATTTGCATTCAAAAGAGAGAGGGGGATGGTTTGGTATGAATAACAATTCTAGGCAAAGTAAATAGGAAATAAGAAGAGAAAATTTTGTTGGATAATGGCCTAGTTCTTGTCACACAAAGCAATGGGCCTTGTCTGATCTCTAGTCTCTAAACGGCTATTCAAAAGCAACATGCACAGCAGTAATATGATCAGTATAATTGTCTTGAGATCATCTAAATCACCATAAGTAAGCTTTATAACTTAAGATATACAGCCAAGTGTTTACTTTGAATAAACACATCAGAACACTTAAATGGCAGAGATTTATGGTGCGCTAATGTACACTTAACAGAAGCCCCAGGGTATGCACTCGTTGAGCCTTTTTTAATCTCCCAGCTTATGGTTTACACTGCTAAATTAGCATAGAGGTAAATGAGCTTTTCCTATATACCATGCAGAATAATAGATCACAGAGGCCTTCCACAGTGCATAGCTCTATGAAAAGCTCTGAAAGACATATTTAATTCAAGTCTCTTTCTGATCGTAAAAGCTAATTAACTTTCAATTGAAAGCATAAGTCTATACAAAGTAATACTAAGTAAATTGTATTCCATTCAGCACATTCCATGAGAATTTCCACCCAGGTTTATTAAACAATAAAATTACAACAACCTTTTTCTAGGGAATTATTTTATACAATTCTGTTGTACTAGACAAGATACTAACTGATGGGTACATAGTAGAGACGGATCATACAATAAACCACAAAAATACTTATTTAAAAAGAGAAAAAGGTAATATAAAGTATTCATATACATTTTAAATCAAGAAACTTAAAATAATAAAAAACCGCCTGGCATGGTGGCACACGCTTGTAATCCCAGTACTTTGGGAGGCGGAGACCGGAGGATCCGGGTTCGCGGCCAGCCTCAGCTCTCTCGCTCTCTCTCTCTCCCTGTCTCTCTCTCTCTCCCTCTCTCTCTACTTAGTGAGGCCCTCTGCAACTTCGTGAGACCCAGTTTCAAAATAAAAGTATAAAAAATAGGGCTGGGGGTGTAGCGCGGAAGTAGAAGGCCCCTGGGTTCAATCCCCAGTACCTCAAAAATAAATAAATAAATAAATAAAAAACTACATAATTCTGGTCCTTCACTGATTTCTACCTTTGTCTTTTCTTTCTTGATGCCCCCTGAAATTTCTGAAGGTTAAGCCCTCAACTCTCTTTACTCTTGGGAAGTGCTTCGTCTATCGCCATAAAGCAGATAGTTCCCAAATCTGTGATTAAGCTCTCTCTCTTTTTCTTTTTCTTTTCTTTTCTTCTTCCACAGTTTCTCCCCCATTCTACAATCTCATATTCCCAAATGGGACTTTTACTGGGTTTTCCCTTGCTAATGTCAAACAATGAACCTTTAAGTGAATCCACCATAAAAATTTGAGATAAACACATAGGTTTTTGATGATCCTGTTCAATACTTCTCATGATGCCCAATTCCCTACAGTAGCATTAACCAACCTGGTCATTTAGCATCCACTTTATCCTTATTATTTTGCATAGATTGCTTAACTTTGCAGCCTTCATTTTTTAGCCCCCCCCCATGAGCTACATTTTATTTCCTATAAACGCACCCTATAGGACCATGCACTTGGACCATGGGGAGCACTCTAGATGCTCCCCTGTAAAGGCAGCTTTCTCTTCCCTGATTATGGTATTTGCTCCTATAAGTAGTTGCTGTCTGAAAAAAAATAAAGCTCTCTCCTATAAGAGCAATGAAAACATTTCTTTCTCTGTCTCTGTTCCACAACTTAATTTCCCATGAAAGGCAGAAAAAGAAAACTGTTTACATTTGAAAATTTTCATTGGAACTGCAGACACGATAGTCAGTATACTTTCTTTGCCCTACTTCTATTTACTGCATAAAAGCTGTCAGAATTTTCCCTTAAGAAATAAGGGCTACCTCATTCCAGTGGATCAAAATGTAATTTGCAACCAGTTGTTACCTTACTATTTTGAATGACTTGTTAAAATGAAAGAAGTCTAGGTTTAGCCATATCCTAGTGGGGGTTAAAAAAATGGAAAAATACCAAGGAGTGGTATCGCTGGAGACTGTGGTAGTTCTATTCCTAGGGGAGGGGGAAAGGAGGCTGGGTGAAGGAAACAGTTCAGATAATTCTAAGTTCATACATGAAGATATCACCAGGAACATCACTAACCTGTACCGAGAGAGGGAGGGAATGGCATGGGATCCAGAGGGAAACACACCAAGTGCCGGGTGTGCATTTATGTTTGTATCACTTTGAATCTCACTATAATATATAATTACAATGCAGTGATAAAAGTATATTTTAAAAAAGAGAAAAAAAAATAAAAAAAAACCCTCAAGGTTAAGAATAGCATGAGACTTCCCATCAGCAAAAGTGGACGGTAGAAAAGAGTGGGACAATTGGCATCACAATTTTATGGGAAAATAATTTGCAAACTAAAATCTATTGTCAAATGCTGAAATCTAAGCACAAATAATATAAAATGCATGTTTATGTATTCTCCAAAGAAATAGAACAAAGAATAATGGAACCATCCACTGGGAAATAGAAAATGAAAAGGATTTATAAGATTATCTTGTCTTAAGGTTTTATAGATAGCTTCATGTGCTATTTATCCAGGCACAGAAAAAAGTATGTCAAGACAAAATGTAAGTTGTACTACTCATTACTCCAGGTGCCAGTAAGGTCTGACTCCACATGGGCATCAGAGGATTAAATAATAAAAACCCCATTCTGATACCCTATAGTAGAGCAAGCAAAGTGAAAATTCTTGCAGAGAGGGAGAGATGTGACTTGGCCTGGAAGTTGTACTCCTTCTCCAAAACCAAGGGTATATGTATATGAGCTTACCCTCACTCCACAGCAATAGGAGGATGTCCTGGGAAATGAGTTTGGCTGCAAAGAATTTATAAATAAAAGGGATTGAAATCCCTATGTTTCTAGAAATACGTTGATTTGCCCAGTATCTAATTAATAGCACAGATGGCAAAAATTATATACCTAGTTGATGAAGATTTTAACAAGATAATTACCTGTACACCTATCTTTATCCTTTGCCAGTGGTTCCATTAAGGCCATTCTTGTTCACCATAACATATATCGCAGGAATTTAGTGAATGGTACATAACAGACATTAAATAAGTAATTCTAAGGGAATACCAAGTGTTTTCTACAAGTAAAGGAAAAGTCCTGATAAAAAGGAAGGGCAATTGTTGGCAAGGGTGATACAGAACATGACTACAGATGATACGACAGCCTGTGACAAAGAAAGAAAATGATAGTAAGTTCCTATACAGCACTTGCTGTGTGCCACATGAAATTATGTTTGCAAATTTACTCAATTCTCCCAATAACCCTCTGCAGTGAATATTATTCTATTAGATTAGCATTCTCGGCACAGAGGTATTAAATGACTGGGCTGAGATCTTACCACTGGTAAGTGTCAAAGCTGGACTTGCTAGACATAGGAGGTTTTTACTACATTGTTGTCTACAAAAAAGAGACTAATCTCAAAAAGACAAGAATAGCCTTTTTCTCTAATAGGTGATGAGAAACCATTTGTGTGGTGAGTAAAAATAAGAAACAATCTTCGTGTTATCCGGTGTGCTTTTGAAGCTTTGTGCATGCATATACATTTATTTGTGTGCATGTGTATAGTTTTTATATGAACATGTGTGTATAAATGCTTCAGTTAACTTGTTGTATACTGGTTTTGTGGAGTTGATTACATATTGCAGATTTAAGGGTTCTCTATTAATCCATTGTTATTTTTTATAAATGAAAAATAATTGAACTGGATAGACCCTGCTTGCAATTGTGGTAAAAACTGGGATGCTCATAGTATAGACTACGTGATCAACTCCATTATATAATGATTCCTAAAGTGATTTCCCCAGAATACTAGCTCTATAGGATGTTATCACTTAAGTCATAGCACGTTTCATATGCCATAAGTTTCACATGACATAAGTCTGAAAAATCCTAAATTAAACAAAGCGAAACCAGTTGCATTATGGCAAGGTTTCCCATGATCATTAACACAAAACTGTGTGCTGTTGTCAGGTATGGTGGGCACGCCCATAATCCCAGCACTTGGAAGGCTGAAACGGAAAGATCTGGGTTCGAGGACAGCCTCTACAACATAGCTAGACTCTCCACAACCTAGCAAGACCCTAAATAAAAAATAAAAATAAAAAATAAAAAATAAAAATAAATAAAATATATTTTCTAAATAAAAAATAAAAAGGGCTGGGGGTATAGCTATTAATCTTCAAAGATGACCTGTTCTACTGAGCAAGTCACAAGATAGTAGTTTCATAGCACAAAGTTTAATCAACGCTTCTTTAAAAAGCTTCCTCCCCCTCCTATTTGGCTGTTTTACACATAATAAGGCCAGACTATGTTGTGAAATCTTGACCATCAATTTGCCATCTACACTGGAAAGCCACTAAAAGTGTTGTATGGGGAGTCCTTGATCTGTTACATTTACTATCTCTCTAAAACATACTAAACCGATGTATCATGCTATGTTTTGCCATAGTCATAAAAGATGAAACATAAATCCTAGAGACTATTATTTTTATCTAGTTGAACATTCAAAACACATTCTCTGTGCTTTATAACATGGATATGTTTAAGCTAAGAAAACAAGTTTTGAAATAACGATGCATATAATGCATTTCTAGGTTGCTGTCATCCTCCTTCTCTCCTTCAAGATTGTTTTTTATAAGGAAGGTTGGCACTGTCCCACAAGCAAGGAAAACTCAGGGTGCTATTGCAGAGGTACTGCTGAAGTACAAAGAAACAGCTGCAGTGGCAACTTATAAAAAACTCTTAAGTTGGGTCTTAAAAAGTGAGTAAAAACCTTTCAACTATGTATGTTTACCATGCAGAGTAATCACCATGAAAAATTTTATCAAATCATAATAACAATAAAAACAAATTATGGAGTACCTACTATTGGCAAGATACTAAAGTTAGTTTCTAATATACGTTTTCTTTTCTATTAATTATTTATTTATTTTTGGTACTAGGGATTGAACTCAGGGGTGTTTTACTCAGAGCTATGGAACCTGCAATCCTCCTATCTCAGCCTCCCAAGTACTAAGGTTACAGATATGCACCACCACCCCTGGCTTTACATCTTCTTATTGATCCTTCACATTAATTATCTGACTCCATTTTTGTGTGTGCGTATTTAGTTTTGGGGATTGAACCCAGGGGTGTTCTACCTCCAAGCCACATCCTCAGCCCTTTTTATTTTATATTTTTGTCTTTGAAATAGGGTTTTGCTAGGTTACTCAAAGTCTCACTAAATTCTGAGGCTGGCCACAAGCCTGTGATCCTCCTGTCTCAGCCTCCCAAGTACTGGGATTATAGGCATATGCCACCCTGATGAGGTAGAATAGAAGAGATAAAATATTAGGCAGAAAGGAGACAAATTGGGAAGGATAGGAAAATATAGTTTTAAAAATCTAAAACCCTTAGTTTCACCCTCTCGGTTAGCCCAGGACTTGCTCAGAAAGACAAACCCATATCTCTAAAATCACAATGGGCTAGGTTCACATCTGAAATTCCTAAGATGATCAGAACTCCTCTGCCTCGGTTTCCTGGAGGGAGAATCCCAGGAAAAAGTTATAGCGTCTGTTAGAAAAGCCCTACACCCTGGCTTCATGTCTCCAAGTCTCCCAGCCTCTGGGGTCCCTGGGAGTCCTATCTCAACACGTTTTGTTTGACATGCTTCAAAGAGGAGGCCACCATCTCATGGTGCCCCTGACCAGCCCCTCTCAAGCGTGCCCCATAAAAAAAAGGATAGATTAGATCTGAGAGGCTTTTTTTCCTCTCTCTCTCTGCAGCCACTCTCTGCGCCCCTCTGAGGCCCTCTCTGCTGTGGCTCTCACACCCTTGAGATTGCCTGCACCTTCCCCGAATATGTATCCCCACCTTTCTTGAATTAAACCAATGCCTTTATCTCTGACTGGCGCGTGCTGAAATTCTCTTTGACATGGAAGCCAAGAACCCACAAGAGATCATCATGTCTTCCCATGATAACCCCATTGGGCTGATCTGAATCCATTTTATATTTTCTTTTCTTTATTTTGTTTTATTTTTGTGACCCTGGGAATTGAATCAAGGGATGGTCTATCTCTGAGCTACACCCAAGCTCTTTTTCTTTTCTTTTTTTTTAATTTATTATATTTATTGGTGCATTGTAGTTTTACATTTTGGTAAGTGTCAGGGTATCAGAAGCATGCATGCACACATTGCTCATTTAGCCCTCCCTCAAATCCCACTCCATTCCCTCCTCCTTCCCTCCTTTCTATGCTCAGCATAGTGATTGACTCTGATCAGTTTGTTTATATACATCATGTGCATTAGTAAATCCAGGGATGCTATATCTCTGAGCTACACTCAAGCTCTTTTTCTTTTTCTAATGTTTTGTTTTGAAACAGGGTCTCCCTAGGTTGCTGAGACTGGCCTCAAACCTGCGATCTTCCTGTCTCAGCCTCCTTAGTACTGTGATTACAGGTATGTACCACCCACCACTCCCAGCTCTGACTCCATTGTAAAGATCAAGAAAGAGGCTTATTAGTTTCAGTGACATACATGCCCAAGGCATGCCAGATGCTAATCTTCTCTTGTGACACAAGAGAAATGATGAATTCCAGCAACATAAGTCATCTCATAAACAGAACAGAAATGATAATCACAGGTATTAAAATCACAGAGCACACACTTGGGGCTGATCACTGTGCTAAGCTTCCACTCACCTTGTATAATTTGTTCCCATAACTACTTGATTAAAGAAGCAGTATTATCGTACCCATTTGTCAGATGGGGTAACTGGTGTTTAGAAAGTTTTAATTACTTGTCCAAAGTCTCAGAGCTCATAAATGTTACAGTTATGACATAAACCAGTGCAATTTGACATTAGAACTTACACTTTTAACTTTTATGCTCCATGGCCTACTAGCACAACTATGTAATGTATTTGGAGATGAGAAAGTTTCTTTTTTATAAGAGAAAGAATTCTTTCAAAAGATTAAGAGTTTGGGCCAGTATGACCAACACAAAAATGGCCCCCCAAAAAGCAGGAATTTTCTTTCTCTCAAGTATCATTTTTTAAAAGCAAATATTCAAAAATCCCCAAATTTCCGTACATCTAGGAGACAAATATATTCTTTTAAAAATATTTTTATCGATGCATTGTAATTATACATAACAGTGAGATTCATAGTGATACATTCATTTATGCACATAGCATAATTTGGTGTGTTTCCTTCCCCAAACATCCCCTTTCGCTTCCTTCCTCCCTCTCTGAGTCCTTTTCCACTACTCTACCAGTCTCTCTCCTATTTTCATGAGGTTGCTTTTGCTTCTTTTTTTTGCTCTAGCTTCCACATATGAGAGAAATCATGTGACCCTTGACTTTCTGAATCTGGCCAATCTCACTTAGCATGATGTTCTCTAGTTCCATCCATTTAGAAACAAATGCCATAATTTCATTCTTCTTTATGGCTGAGTAAAGCTCCATTGTGTGTGTGTGTGTGTGTGTGTGTGTGTGTGTGTGTGTGACTTTTTCTTTATCCATTCATCTGTTGGAGGCTGGTTCCATAACTTGGCTTTTATGCATTATACTGCTATCAACATGGTATCATGTATACATTTCAATGACAGATTCTATCGTGCAGCTCACAAGCAGGCCTGAGGTATCTCTACAGTTCTGAAGGTCTACTCCATAAAAGCATACAGGAACTCACAGGAACATACAGGAACTCACAATGACAGATAAGACCAGCACAAAGACTTCTCTGGAATAAATGAGCAGAGTGTTGGTCCAGGGACCCCAGAACTAAAAAGCTATCATAGAACACTTGTATGCTAGGCTATCATGCAAACTGTAAAAATAAAAACATCAAAATGAATTAAACAAATCACACACTAAATGCATGCAAGATGTTATCATTTTGTTCTGGAATGTCCAAACTCTAAAAAAGCTTGTGTGCTGAAGGCTTGGTCCCAGTTGGTGGCACTATTGGGAGGTGGTGGACATTAGGAGGTGTCACCTAGTTGGAAGAAGTAGGTCACTGGTGCATGCAATAAAGGGTACATATTGTCCCTGGACTCTTCTTCTCTCTGTCTCTGCTTTTCAGCTGCCACAAGGTAAGTAGTTTTGCTCTACTACATGCTTCCCACCATGATGTTCTGCCTCTCCAAAGACACAAAGCAACAGGGCCAAGTGATCATGGATAGGAAACCTCTGAAACCATGACCCAGAATAAATCTTCCCTCCTTTTAAGTAGTTTATTTCAGGTATTTTGTCACAGTGACACAAAGCTGACTAGCACAAAAGTATTGATGAAAACATCCAAATAAAATATTAGGTAAGTACTCCAAATAGCATTTAAATCATATAAAGAACAATATTATTTATTAGTGTCCCAGGGAAAGTTTAACAAGGTATTACACACAAGGTAGATTACACAATAGAAATTTATTGTCTTGCAGTTCTACTGATTAGAAGTTTGAGATGAAGGTGTGGGAAGGGCTCCTTCTCGAGACTTTCAGGGAGGAGTCTGTTATAGAGCTTAGAAATGCATGGTTCCATCATGTTCACAAGACTCTATCCTTTTATAAATAACTGTGTTCAAATTTCGTTTTTTTTGTGGTACCAGGGATTGAACCCAAGGACATTCTACCTCCAAAAAAACTCCTTATTTTATTTTTTATTTTGAAACAGGATCTCATTAGGTTGCTGAGAATCTCACGAAGATGTGAGGCTGGTCGTGAACCTGTGATCCTCCTGTCTCAGCCTCCCAAGGACTGGGATTACAGGCATGCACCACCACACCTGGCTAAATTTCCTCTTTGTATAAGGACACCATCCCCACTGGGTTAGAGGTCCAGCCTTCTACTCTAGACTTCATATCATTGTGACTAATTATATTTGCAATGACCCTATTTCCAAATAAGTTCAACACATTTAGAGCTACTGGAAGTTAGGATATCAACATGGGAATTTCAGGGGATGAAATTTAACCTGTAGCATGGGATTTTTTTATGGATGATTTAATATTAGGAAATCTTTTTTTTTTTTTTTTTTTTGCAGTACCGGGGATTGAACGCAGGGGCGTTCTACCTCCGCGCTACACCCCTGGCCCTATTTTTTATACTTTATTTTGAAACCGGGTCTCACGAAGTTGCAGAGGCCTCACTAAGGGGAGAGAGAGAGAGAGAGAGAAGGAGAGAGAGAGAGAGAGAGAGAGAGAGCTGAGGCTGGCCGCGAACCCGGATTCTCTGGTCTCTGCCTCCCAAAGTACTGGGATTACAAGCTTGAGCCACCACGCCCGGCTTAATATTAGGAAATCTAATAGACTGACTCACTATATTAATAGATCTATAGAGGCCGGGCGTGGTGGCGCATGCTTGTAATCCCAGTACTTTGGGAGGCAGAGACCGAGGATCCGGGTTCACGGCCAGCCACAGCGCTCTCGCTCTCTCTCTCTCTCTCTCTCTCCCTCCCCCCGTCTCTCTCTCTCTCTCTCTACTTAGTGAGGCCCTCCGCAACTTCGTGAGACCCAGTTTCAAAATAAAGTATAAAAAATAGAGCCGGGGGTGTAGTGCGGAGGTAGAACGCCCCTGGGTTCAATACCCGGTACCGCAAAAAAAAAAAAATAGATCTATAGAGTAATTTTTTATTTTATACCCATTCTTAATAAAACACAGAAATAAAATAACACTTAAACATGATAAAAAGACATCAAACCTACTCCAAAATCCAGTATTATGCTTTTTAGAAAAAAACTAGAAGCATTTATAGTTTAAGCAAGAAAACAAGAATACCACTATTTCTTGTTTTATAGGTAGAATAGCAATGCAAGTTGACAGGTGAAAACATTAAAAGTATAGAAAGTATGTTTTTCAGCTTTCCATTACTATGACGAACTAGTTGATAAAAGCAACTTAAAGGGGGAAAGACGTTTCAGCTCACCATTTCAGAGGTTTCAGTCTGTGGACACTTGGCTCCACAATTCCTGGGCCTGCGGTGAGGCTGAGCACCATGGCAGGCAGGAGGACATGCAGAAAAGAGCTGCTTATTCACAGTGGCCAGAAAGCAGAAGGTAGAGACAGACAGACAGACAGACAGACAGACCCTGAGAGACTGAGAAACAGAGAGAGAAAAGAAGGGGCCAGGGACAAAATATACCCTTCAAAGCAGGACCCCAGTGACCTAATTCCTCCAGCTAGGCCCTACCTCCTAGTAGCACTTCAGGCTGCAAGTAAGCTTTTAGCACATGGCCTTTGGGGAATAGTTCAGATCTGAACCATAACATAAAGTAAAAGTGAGAAGGCAAAATATGATTATTGTACATGATTGCATGTACAATACAAGAAAATAACTTAAAAGGAGAAACTATTTGAAAAGAGAATTCACTTAATACGGTTCAACATTGGCATATTGAAATGAATGGCATTCTCATACAAAATAACAGGTCTCATACAAAATAAATAGTTGTTATGTGGACACTGGTTAGAGCAATGTGGAAACTATACCCATGGGTTAAGGATGGATGAGTTTTATTATTTCTTTTTTAGTATTACTTGGCGTTTGTATCCATGAGTTGACTACCCATTCTAAACTTAAAGTACAAAGTAAGTACTATGGATTGAGTGTTTATGTCCCCTTCAAAATTTGTGTTGAAAAATCTAATTCTGGATTTGATGGTATTAGGAGGCAGGACTTTGGAAAGTGATTATGTCACAAGTGTGGGGTCTTCATGATGCTCTTACGCCCTCATAAAAGAGACCCCAGAGAGTTTTCTCCCTGTCTTCATCCAGGTGAGACTACAAGAAGAAGACACTCTTCTGTGAACTAGGAAGCAGGTCTTTCTTAGACACCAAACCTGCGGGCACATTGATCTTGGGTTGCCTTGCTCCAGAACTGTGAGAAATAAACTTTGCTTGTTTATTTTTTATTTTATTTTTTTGGCAGTACCAGGAATTGAACCCAGGGGCATTCTAACTCTGGGCTACACCCCCAGCCCTATTTTTTATTCTTTATTTTTGAAACAGGGTCTCACTAAGTTGCGGAGGGCCTCACTAATACCTGAGGCTGGTCATGAACCCGGATCCTCCTGTCTCAGCCTCCCAAGTACTGGGATTACAAGTGTGCACCACCATGCCCAGCTAAGGTTTGCTTGTTTATAATTCATCCAGACTATGATATTGTGTCACAGAAGCCCATATAGATGAGGAAAATATTTTTAACCAAATCCTGAGTATCCATTTATCTTACCAGGACAAAATTCTCAATATACAGATATAGCAAATGTTCCAATTTTATACTGCCAAACAATCTTATACTCTTTCATAGGCATAGAGCAAATATTCTGTGTGGTGTCAATAGTATTTTGTAATGATTAGACAATAGATAAATTACTCGTAGTAAATGTTGAATGCATGTGGGTTTATAAATAAATCCCAGTGCTGTGAAGCGAATGCAAATTCACTTCTCATTATGAGATAAAATAAAATGAGGACTTTAATAGAGCAACTAAATCATCCGAAGATTAACTTTCAAGGTTTTGCTTTTGAAAAATTATTTTTAACAAAGCCTTTCAGGGATGCTGAACAGCAACCTGCGAAGATGCCTGTGTACCTGTCCTGCCATATATTGGAAGATATTCTTGAGGATGCTAACTTCTTGTATAATGGCAATTTCGTGAGCAGTCATCAGGCAAATTGCACTGAATGCTAAGTATTATGACTTTGGCCAAAGTTTGCACAGAAATAGCAAAATGATTTCCAGTAGGGAATAATCAATTAATACTAAGCTCTGAAGACTGGGCTTGCTATGTGATTCTCCTGGTGCCCAGGGAAGGAAGTGGGTGTTAGAAAATCATCGGTGATACTTAGTCCATGGGTTACAATCGAGTCATGCAAGCTTTAAGAGGCTGGTGGCAGCAAGCTTAATAGAGTAGCTGCAGGGCACTTAAATCCAAAAGAGCCGAGTTTCCTTAATCAGTTTTTAAAAGGCAGACTGTATTGTTTCCACATCAATAAGTTTTTCATCAAATTAGGTGTCTACTACATGATGAGGCTGGTTCATTATTAGGTCTGAGAAAGATATTTGTTCCTTTAAAAATGTACTTTCTAGATGAAAATTAGCATGAAATGTAAAAAGTCATGCTAGGGCAGAATTAGATAGAAATGGAATTGTTACATGCATTTTCTCCAATTAACTGAGAACTTTCGCCTTGTACACAATTAAAATGTAATCTATGAAACGTGGACTATACTTAAAGATCTCACATTGTGTCATCAGAGTCCTGGAAAGAGAAAAGGAGGAGTGTGGGGCTTCAAGTTGCTTATAGAACATCTACGAAAAGGCAAAAGGTTCCCAAATTTGGCTCAGAAAGAAACCTACAGATTCAAGAAATTGAGGAAACCTCGAACAGGATTAATGCAAAAAAAATTCCATAAAAATCGATGGAGTATATATGCCAAATTACAAAGGCAATAAAGTAAAGCTACTACCCCTTGGTAATAATTTCTAGTCTTGCCATGTAGGTACACACGGGGCACATAATTTTATCAGTGTGATAGTTTTACGGCGAGCATCTGTACAGTTTGCTCCGGGACACGACAGGAAGAAACTGGAAGGCATGACTCAGTCTTAAGCTGAGTGGACCCAAAAGAAAGGGCCTTAGAAAGGGATATAAAAGGAATTTACCAACAAAAAGGAAAACCATGAATAAGGACAAAAATAGCTGAAACAATATGGTGTGAATATACATCATTTGATATTATTAAACTGCAACTTGTAAAGTGGATAGTGGGAGGTAAGACAAGGGAGTATGCTGGGCACTATGCCAGTATTTGAAAGATTTAAAATGAAGTAATGAGAGTTGCCAATTCTCTGGGGAATTCAGTAAAATGCTGATAATTCCATCATTGTGTGACTGGAGGAGTAAGAGAGGCAGGTCTCTGTTTTCTCTTCAAATCATCTTCCTGACTAACCCCATATGGTCACAGTAATCAAAACTATGGAATCAGATAGTAAATATCTGCCAAAATGCCCTTAACTTTCTTTTTTTTTTTTTTTTGGCGGTACCGGGGATTGAACCCAGGGGCGTTCTACCTCCGCGCTACGCCCCCAGCCCTATTTTTTATACTTTATTTTGAAACCGGACCTCACGAAGTTGCGGAGGGCCTCACTAAGTAGAGAGAGAGAGAGAGAGAGAGAGAGAGAGGGAGAGAGAGAGAGAGAGTGAGAGAGCTGAGGCTGGCCGCGAACCCAGATCCTCCCGTCTCCGCCTCCCAAAGTACTGGGATTACAAGCGTGCGCCACCACGCCCGGCTCCCTTAACTTTCTTAATGGAAATAACAACATATTCACTATCTGCCATTAATACTAGGGTACTACTTCCAGTTTCTTGGTCTGCAATGTATGATCACCAAGAAGCATCTCTAAATAGGCTTTGTTATAAGAAAAAGAATATGGATATAGTATCAGGCATCTGAGTAGAAGTTAATACTGAGGTGGAAGAAGTTCTTTGGAAGACAGGATGGCTTACCTCGATTAGTTTAAATGTGAGTAAAGCAGATCAAGATAAATAAATTGTCACTGATTTTAATTTATGGAGGTCCCGAAAATAAAACCCCATCAAGTGATGCGATAATGAAAACTTTGTTCATTAAAGTACATCATGGTGGAGCGTGTGGAAGAGAAGTCTTGTTCATCTCACAGTGGCCAGGAAGCAGAGACAGAGGAAGGAGCCAGGGTCTCTATATCCCCTTCAAGGACATGCCCCCAATGACCTTACTTCCTCCCATGAGGCCCCACCTTCTAAATGTTCCATCACTTCCCAATAGCTCTGAGGGCTGGGGATCAAGCCTTCAACACATGGGCCTTTGGGAGACATGCCACATCTATACTATTGCAACTATAGAGAAGGTTAAATCAAGGATTCATTTTTTTAATTTTTTCTGATCACAGATATATGTCCTATATTTTAGGAATAGTACTTGGTTTTTAACCTTAGAAACGTTTGTAAAATCAATCAATAAAATGTTTTTAGTTGTGTTTGGAGACAAACCAACAGAAATACACAAAATAGGTTGATATATCTACTACTTAACCAAACTCATGTAGTCTTATGATAACAAGGAAAGAAGATGGAAATGGCCAGATGCTATTTTTTAAACATTGTTCTTAAAGGAAATGATTTTCAAACTCTAAATGTTAGAAAAAAACCAGACTGTTTCAAAATTGAGATAATTTAGATAAATTACCATTTGACAAATGATGTTCAATGTAAACATTCCCACTCTCTCTGTAAAATACTTATGAAAATCGCAGAAAGTACTCACCCCCAAATCAATTACAGTGAATCCATTAAAAGAATATTGGAGGCTGAGACAGGAGGATCACATGTTTGAGGACAGCCTCAGCAACCTAGCAAGACTCTCAGCAGCCTAGTAAGACCCTGTTTCAAAATAAAAATAAAAAGGGCTGGGGTTGTAGCTTGGAGATAGAATACCCCTGGGTTCAATCTCCAGTACCACAGGGAAAAAAAAAAAAAGAAAAGAATCTTGGAGTAATTTCCACCAAAAAGGATGAGGGGAGAAATAGTATGAGACTACAAAATGACAGAAATGGAGCAAAGTTTCCGGGCTGAACTATCTTTACAAAACTCCTTGGTTACAACCCATTATCTGCCCATGTATTTCAGAAATGTAAGGTCTATATTATCCATATAAGCATGTATCCATTTCTTGGATATTAAAGATTTTCAGTGTTACCTTGTTCATTTAGAGAATGCTTTCTGACATTTACCATTCCTGATACATCATTACAGGAGGAAATGCAAACTATTATCATCGGTGTGTTAGGCAGACGAATGGCCTACAAGTATGACCATGTTCTAATCCCTGGAACCTATGAATCTTTCCTTATATGGCAAAAGGGACTTTATGGTTGTAATCCAATGAAGGATTTTGAGATGGGGACATTCTCCTGGATTATCCAGATGGATCCAAAATAATCATAAGAATCCTCATAAGTGTACACAAAGTGTAAGAGCCAGAGGAAAAGGTACTGTGCTGGTAGAAGCAGAAATAGGAGTGATGTGTTTTGAAGATGAGGGAAAGGGACACAGCAAAAGAATACAAGCATCCATCAAATAATGAAAATCATAAGGAAATGGACTCTCTCCTCAGAGTCTCCTGAAGGACCCAGCCCTGCTGATACTGTGATAGCGCTCTAGTGAAACTGATTTAAGACATCTGACCTCCAGAACAATGAGCGAGCCAATCCGGGTTGTTTTTGGCATTTGTGGTAATTTTTGAGTTTGAATTTGAATCTGTGGCAATTTATTTACACTAGCAGTAGAAGACACACACAGTCAGTATAATCTGACATTTTAAATATATACATATGTGACTTTCAAAATGTAGGCAGTTACTTCTGGCAAAGGGGATAACTTCTTTATGCCTGTTAATATTTTTCAAAAGTTCTACAATGAACTAATATTGCCGTAGGAATTAGAATAAATGCAATAAGGTTTATTGATTAGTGGGCATATATAGACTTGTGAGTTAATTTGATTTTTGTGTAAAGTTTAGAAACAATGGAAATCTCAAGGACAATCTTTTCCTCTCTCTGGATTCCTACTGGTAAAAATGTTTTGTTTGTTTTCTTCTTATTATTATGTTGTGTGTTTGCTATTATTTTTCATAATTTATTCTTTTCTTTTTTGGCCAGGCGTGGTAGTGCACACCTTTTTTTTTTTTTTTGTGGTACTGGGGATTGAACTCAGGGGCATTCTACCTCCAAGCTACACCCCCAGACTTATTTTTTAATTCTTTATTTTGAAACAGGGTCTCACTAAGTTGCGGAGGCCTCACTAAGTAGCTGAGGCTGGCCATGAACCCAGATCCTCCAGTCTCAGCCTCCCAAGTACTGGGATTACAAGTGTGTGCCACCACTCTGGCTCATAATTTATTCTTATATTCATGATTTTAACAGCGAGTTATCTGTTTGAATATATTGCTACTGTTAATTCATGCTACTTTATTTGTAATCATAGATTCCTATTCCCATGCCCCATCTACTACCCTGAACATGACTTTAAAGAAAGGTGTTAATTGCTGATTTTCCACTTATGTTAATTCTAATTTTGCAACTTCACAATGTCTTTCCTGAAGGGCCTCTTAGGACAAACATGCATGCTTCTTGTGATTGTTATTCCTATCATTATTAGGTTTTTAGGTTAAATAATATAATCTGTTTAAATGATTATTCCCATATTTTCCTAAATTTTAACTGTATTTTTAGCTTATTGCATTACCAAAAGTTTGAACATATTTCTATGTCTTTATGGAAAGGTCAATAGTGAAAAGAGCTTTTCCAGATGCTTCTGGGCCAGTGCCATTCCTTCTGGAAATTGCTTCAGCGGTTTCTTCCCAGATTCTGTAGAGGTGACCTGACTACTGCTCTTCATATTCAATACCAATAACCTTACAATTTCTTAAGAAGGACTTCCTGAAACCCACACAGCAACTAGGAAAACAATTCTCAAATGTCCTGTGCCATGTATTTGTCATCTCTACTTCCTTAACCATATGAGGAAAAAAATGTACTGAAATGTCTATGCTCAAAGGATAATTTTTCTTTTGT
The DNA here is from genome assembly GCA_004027185.1 of Glis glis. Classification (NCBI taxonomy): domain Eukaryota; kingdom Metazoa; phylum Chordata; class Mammalia; order Rodentia; family Gliridae; genus Glis; species Glis glis. The sequence goes on from PVJS01000986.1 coordinate 46,471, forward strand.
GTTTGTATTTTTCATACTTATAATAAGAAAAAATGTAATCAGGTTTCTTGAGTAATTATTCCAATCTACTCTTTCAGATTCTCACATGCAGATGGAAATTTAATAATAAAAATGTCTTAAAAATAATTTAATAGGACATAATACAATGCTTTGCTTACATTGGAACATAGATTTTCTATGGCTGCTACAGTTTGCAGAAATGGCCCCTACAGGTCCTTGTGCTAAAGTCTTGAGGTCCAGGCCAGGGGAGGTGCTCTGCACCTTGTGGAGGAGGGCTCTTCCCTGTGGGAAGTCTTTAGGTCCCTGGAGGCATGCCCTTGGAACAGATTATGGGACCAACACTTTTTCTTTTTCTTTTTCTCTTCCTCTTCCTCTTCCTCTTTCTCTTTCTCTTTCTCTTTCTCTTCTTTTTCTTTTTCTTTTTCTTTTTCTTTTTCTTTTTCTTTTCTTCCCGGTCAAGAGGTAAGCAGTTTACTCTGCCATGTGCTGCCCGATATTGCCATCTGGCCTGCCCACCAGATGCCCAAAACAATTGGTCTGCCCAAACTTGGGCTAGAACACCCAAAACTGTGAGCAAAAATAAATCTTTTCTCTTTATAGATTATCACAGGCATTTTGTTATAGTAATGGAGAGTTGACTAACAAAATGGGCTTCTTCTGGTATTATGCCTATAGGGATTATGACTTCCTCAACCAAGATTAGTGTCTTAGTGTTTCATATAACTAAATCAATTTGTTTAAATATATATATATGTATATATGTATATATATATATATATATGTAACTGTTTATAAATGGAAATGTATTTTAAAGCATTTATAAGAGCAATTGTTTAAATAACTTAAGAAATAAACCTGAATCTAAGTAAAAATAAATGGTGCTATATATCATTTATTAGTCTACCTTTTTTACCTCTAGATGGTCAGATTAGTTTGTTGGAATCGAATAGTTTAAGTGAGAAAGCTAAATGAGAATATTTTATTTGAACTCACTCACTGCTGTTGTTTGAATATATCCCCTAAAATTTGTAGGTTGAAACTTAATGGCTGCTGTGACAATATTAAGAGGCGGGTCCTTTAAGAGGTAGTGGGATTAGGATCTTTATAAAAAGGCTTGAGGAAGTTGATTTCCTCCCTCCCTTCCTTCCTTCCTTCCTTCCTTCCTTCCTTCCTTCCTTCCTTCCTTCCCTCCTTCCCTGTGAAGACAGCGCTCATCCTCTTTGGAGGATGCAGCAACATGGCTGCTATTGCTCTCTTCTGCAAACTGCCCCATCTATAGTCCAAGATGCATTTCTTTAATCCTGCATTTCTTTAATCCTGCATCTCTTTAATCCCTCCAGTCTTCTCTTTCACCATAACCTCCACTGTTTCTGGTATTCTCCAAGGTTTAAACTCCATGATCTGTTGTAAATGAAGTCACTTCCTTGGGGAAGAGATTAGAAACTATTTTATGGCCCGATTGTGTGTATGTGTGTGTGTGTATACATATATATGTACATATATACATATACACATATACATATATGTGTGTATGTGTGTATATATATATATACACGTATGTGTATATATGTGTGTGTATATACACACATATATAGACGTGTGTGTGTGTGTGTGTGTGTGTGTGTGTGTGTGTACATTGTAATTATATATCATAGTGAGGGTCAAAGTGATACAAGCATACATGCACACTCTCTTGGTGTGTTTCCCTCCAGATCCACCCTGCTCCCCTCCCTCCTGTACATATTAGTGAGTTAGTAGTTACACCTTCATATGGACTTGGCATTATCTGAACTATTTCCTTCATCAGTTCTTCTTTCCCCCTCCTTACTTCCCTCCTTTCAACCCCTTCCACTATTCTACTGGTCTCTCTCCTCATTTATCTAAAGTCCCTTTTGTTTCCTATTTTCTCGCCAGCTTTCACATATGAGAGAAAACATGGAACCTTTGACTTTCTAACACTGGATGATCTCACTTAGCATAATATTCTCTGGACTGGCCTGCTTCCTTCCCAAGGCAAAATTTCAAGCAGGGCTCCCAGGCTGGGGTGGGGACAATGGCAGTCTTCTCTGAGTGTCACCTGTACTTTAGGAGTCAGTGCTCAGCATGAAGACAAGCAGAAGCCAGCGATGCTCTGGCTTGCCTCTCCAGATGCAGAACCGCCTCATCCCCAGTGGGAACAGTGGCAATCCAGGTTCCCATCTTATCATCATGCTGTGCTCAATGCAGAAACTCGACTTTACAAATTGGGGGTGGATAGAAGAAGGGAGCTCCTAATCCTCGACACACTGGGACAACAAGTAGCTGGGGGCAAGATGAGAAATGCAATGGTTTGATTCCTCCTTGGAAGATCACCCTCTGACTGGGTGCGGGGCATAGAAAGACCTGGGTTTAGCTGGAGAAGCTTCATGTAGGATCTCTGCCTCACTGAAATAGGAGGGTTGGTGAGACGGACTGATTTTAGCGCAAATATCAAGCAACTCTTGCCTTTCTCACACACTTTTTACAGCTTTTCTTGAAAAGTTTCCTCATTTGTGATTCGTCCTTAGGTCCATTTCTAGAACTGTTAATAGTTGTTTTTAAAAATAATTCTTAACACGTTCTCTAGGGAACCAGTCAGGAGAGTTCCTCATACTGTCACACTGCAAATTACTCATCAATGTATTATTTTTTACAAGTGTCTGTGAATCTACAATTATCTCAAAATAAAAGGTTTATTTAAAAGATCACAAAATAATGAAGGGAATAGTTTTTCAGGGTAATTGTTCATTCATTTCTCTAATTCCAAGGAAGATTTAAGTAGACTAGCATTTTCTTATTCTTAAGTCTCAATACTTTAATATATTGCAAATAGTAGGTCACTTTTGATCATGTTCATAGAATTTATATGATATAGTTTATCAATCATAGGCTAAAGGATAAGATCATGGAATATATATCAAATACTTAGCACCTGATATTTTCATTGGTTGTTTCTTAAATGAATTACCGGATACCCAACTAATGAAATAGAGTAAGTCAAGTCAGCATTAGTGGTGTTACAGTCTCATTTTCCTTTGATACCATCATCTTAGTCTTCCTAATCCCTCACCACCACCATCATTTAAGATTCATAGATCAGAAGCACCATGTGCCAAGGTCACTCAGAGATACTGCTAAAAATAGTCATCATGGTCTGTTTTATAAACTTGCTGTGTAAAATAGGAACGATAGCAGTACTATTTTGTAGACTTTTATGCAATGTGCTTGTGTGCCTGTGACAATCTGTTTTCCATAGATTCTTATTCTATGGATTTTTTTTCTATCTTGTTGTCTTTGGTTTAAGGAGAGAAGTGCAAAGAATCTGCTCAGTTATTGTAGACACAGCTGACTGAGTCCCTGAAGCAAGGAGGAGGGGGCTAGCGATGGCCAGCACTGGATAGCTGAAGACTTGCTAACTACAGCCTATTCAGAATGTAGAAGCCTCTGTGAGGCTTCTACTCCTCTCACTTTTTATTTTCTTTTGGGTTGAGTCTAATTTGACTTTTGAAATACAAAATTAGCAGCCATCGAGCATTCCCCACACAGCACATGTGGATAGCATGAAGAGAGAGCAAGCAGAATTAAAGACTGTGCCATTTTCAACCCAGAAAAGAATGCTGATTTGGAAATGCAGACCACCAATCCCGAATAGTTTCATCTCACTAGAAATAGCACATTAGCCGGAAAGGAAAACCAGCCAAGTGACGATTGAAAAAATCCCTTCACAGTGTTTGCTTTGTCCCCTTTGGAAATACATTCTTTGCAATAACTGGTGAATTAAATTAATTACTGACTGCATGGATATCTAGTGCACACTAAGGAGATTTTCTGATTATCTTATTTGTTCAGAAATCAAGTTGGAAAATGCAGGTAAAAATAGTTTTGTCCTAGGTCATGAATGAATGCCATTGATTATCTACATCAAGTCAACTAATCCTCAAATCTACGTTTTGCTCTCCTTAGACAACGCATAAGTGAATGGAAGTAGTTTAAACCAAACTTCTCTTATCTAGAGAGGTTTTATTAAAAATATTGTCTATTCTAAAATTAGCCAAAGAGTAGAGAGGGGGAAAAAAAGGATAATTTAATGTATTCATAGGGAGGTCCTCAGGTTTTCATTCACAGTCTATTGAACTATAGATTTTATATAAAAATTTAAAATGAAGTTCACTCTCACAGCTGCTTAGAAGTAACTGGGAATTAAGAGAGACCCAAGGAGCCGGGCGTGGTGGCGCTCCCAGTACTTTGGGAGGCAGAGACCAGAGGATCAGGGTTCGCGGCCAGCCTCAGCTCTCTCTCTCTCTCTCTCTCTCTCTCTCTCTCCCCTGTCTCTCTCTCTCTCTCTCTCTCTCTCTCTCTCTCTCTCTCTCCTTAGTGAGGCCTTCTGCAACTTCGTGAGACCCGGTTTCAAAATAAAGTATAAAAAATAGGGCCGGGGGTGTAGCACGGAGGTAGAACGCCCCTGGGTCCAATCCCCGGTACCACATAAAAAAAAAAAAGAGAGACCCAAGGGCTACTGGGGCAGAGACACTGGAATCAGCAATGGTAACCACAAAACCAGGTTCTCACCTCTTAATATTTTTACTCTTTATTCTAATTATTTGTTACACGCATGTTGTCCCCAAAAGTTTCCCTGCTCCCAGGCAGAGATTTAATTGTATTCATTGATGAATCAACAGTTTTGAAAACACTGCGTAAAATATATTGGTGACAATAAATAAGTGAATATTATGCTAAGGTTTTTTTTTCCAATGAAGAATAAAATGTTTGGGGGGAGTAAAGCCACAGGCTGCTATCTCTTACCTACATTGCTAGAGTCAGCAGCACCAAGGAAAGGCATGCTGGAGTCCACGTGGGGCAGGGGCCAGCTTTGCTGGCTGGGGACAGGTTGTTGACCTGGTATTGCTGTCTTTACGGCAGAGCTGAATACTGTGCTTCCTGTCTGGACAAGCACACGGGAGGCGTAGACTTTCTCACTTCCTTCTAAGATGTGATTGGGTTTTGCCAACACAATGGGGACATTTGAGAGCCTCCGCAGGATTCCTCCCATTCCCTGCCACAGTCGTCCTGGAAACATAGGGCAAACAGGACCTTCTGTCTGCTAAGGTCCCTGCTGCACTAGAAGAAGAGAGGATCACCACCTCTGTACGCTCAAATAAACACTTTTTCAAGTTTATGGCTCACTTTTAATCCTATAATTGAAAATATAGTTTACATTGTTTTCCAAAATGAAAAATCAATTGAACTGTAGAGAAGGCCAATGAGAGACCCTCGGAACATCTAAGACGGAGTCTGGCTGCAAAATCACACTGGGTAACAGCCAGAGTATTCAGTTGGTAATTTCGATGGTTGATTAGACTGTCAAAAAGAAATATTGATTTTCTGCAGTTTTATTCATTTTATGTCCAGTTTCACAACTTGTCTTACAGTTTCTTACAATTATTGACACAAACCATAACCTGCAGTGTATTAGTGGACTCTCTTGAGAAGACCCTATATCTATCTAAGAAGCATGAACAATGTTTGCTATAGGAAGCATCATATGAATGAAAATGTCTATAATATAATAGCATACTCTTGTAAATGAAGACAAGATATAGACTTAATATTTGTCTTACTCTCTTAAGTTATTCTGAAACACTGAAAGAGATGAGCATAAATACAATTACAAATAGTAAGCCTATTAAGATATCTATCTATTACTCTAAAGAGTAACTTAAGGATTCATTCTTCAACATGAATAATCCTCCATTTGTTTGTTTTTTCCTGTGGTACTGGGGATTGAACCCAGGGCCTCCCACATGCTAGGCAAGTGCTCTACCACTGATCTACAATTCTTAATAAAGGCAGCCTTCCATAGGCATAGGTTCTACATCTAAAGATCAAAAATATTTGAAAAAAGAGATTGCATCTATATTGAACATTTTTCCTTGTCATTGTTCCCTAAACAACATATTATAACAATAATTTACATATCATTTATATTTTGTTACATATTATAAATAATTGAGAAATCACTTGAAGCATATAGAAGGATGTGCAGATTCTATGCAAATACTTCCTTGCCATTTTATATGAGAGTTGAACATTCATGGAAAGGTCCTGAAACTAGCCCACCACTAACACCAAAGAACAACTATACTTGATTTAATGTTTCAGACAACACTGTGAGAAAAATTATTAATTATTATTGTTATGAGTAGCTGATTTGAAAGAAATGTGTCTGTTTACTTCCTTTCTGTGTTTTCTTTTCCTTCTAAAGCAATTCCCAGGAATCTTACTAACTTTATACTTAGAAACAAGAATCATCATAATTATACACATATACCTTATAACAAACCCTGTCAACAACAGTGATATCTCATACTATTTCAAACTTTACTTGTATAAACTCCATGATGTTCCCATAATTACCCAATGGTATAGGGATTATTATTATTTTAATAAGAAATTGGGATATAAAGAATGTTCTGAATAGGGCACTTACATAAACATGGATTCATTTTTTCTATTTTTCTTATTTCCTCCATACCTTCTAGAGGAGTTCCAGAATATCTGCCCCCACTACAAGAAAACAGAGAAATGAAGGGTCTAGGATTGAAAAGACCTGTATATAACTCACACTTTACCTGATACCAGCTGTTCTTATCTTAAAATGGAAAAAATATCCATAGAGTCTCTGTGAGAAATAAATGAGATACTATACATTAAGCTCTTAGCTCAGTGCCTGCCATGTAGCAAATTCTCAATACATTGTACCTATTATTATCAATTCTTGCTTCTCAGCCACCAAGAAGATTTAGGGTATGATGAAACTATGCTGATTACCCCATTATAAACTCCTGCTATGTAATTACCACCAGCTATGAGCTCATCTTCTGCATACTATTTAAGCTATTTTCCAAAGCAGTATTCCAAATCTGATGCACACTAAAGCTCACATGAGATCCAAAAAATAGATTTCTTCAAGAGAAATGAGCACACTCATGCCCACTCATCTGCCACCATTCCCTTGGATGATCCCACTTTGATTTTTGCCAATGCAGGCATGAACCAGCTCAAACCTATCTTTCTGAACATGATTGATCCATCTCACCCCATGGCAAAGCTGAGCAGAGCTGCCAATACCCAGAAATACATCAGGGTTGGAGGCAAACACAATGACCTGGACAGCATGGGCAAGGATGTCTACCATCACAACTTCTTTGAGATGTTGGGCTCCTGATCTTTTGAAGATTACATTAAGGAATTGGCATGTAAAATGGCTAACTATATACTTCTCACCCACGAATTTGGCATTCCAGTTGAAAGACTCTACATTACTTACTTTGGTAAGTAAGTAACTTACTGAAGCAGCTGGCTTAGAATCAGATATGGAGTGCAAACAAATCTGGAAAAATTGGGGGCTAGATGACACCAACATCCTCCCAGGCAACATGAAGGATACCTTCTGGGAGATGGGTGACACGGGCCCATGTGGTCCCTGCAGCGAGATCCACTATGACCGGATCGGTGGTCAGGAGCTGCGCATCTCGTCAACCAGGATGATCCCAATATGCTTGAGATCTGGAACCTTGTGTTCATCTGTTATAACAGGGGGACTGATGGCACTCTAAAACCTCTTCCTAAGAAAGGCATTGACACAGGGATGGGCCTGGAGCAACTGGTGTCCATGCTGCAGAATAAGATGTCCAACTATGACACTGACCTTTTTGTTCCTTACTTTGAAGCCATTTGGAAGGGCAGAAGGACACAGATGCCCAGCCATACACTGGGAGAGTAGGTGCTGAGGATGCTGATGGGATTGACATGGCCTGCAGGGTGCTGGCTGACCATGCTCAGACCATCACCTTGGCACTGGCTGATGGCGGCCAGCCTGACAACACAGGGTATGGGTGCATGTTGCGACGGATTCTCAGACAGGCTGTTCGATACTCCCATGAGAAACTCAATACCAGCAGGGGTTTCTTTGCTACATTAGACAATGTTGTCATCCAGTCACTGAGAAATGCATTTCCTGAACTAAAGAAGGATCCAGACATGGTAAGGTCATCATCAATGAAGAGGAGGTGCAGTTTCTCATGATGCTCAGCAGAGGGCGTCACATCCTGGTCCGAAAAATTCAGAGCCTGGGAGACTGCAGGACCATTCTCAGAGACACTGCTTGGCTCTTCTATGACACCTGTGGGTTCCCAGTGGATCTCACTGGACTGATTGCCGAAGAGAAGGGCATGGTGGTAGATATGGATGGCTTCAAAGAGGAGAGGAAACTGGCAAGGGAGCAGGTGGGAAACACCTCATGATGCTGGACATTTATGCTATCGAAGAGCTCCAGGCAAGGGGTCTGGAGGCCACAGATGATTCTCCAAAGTCTAATTACCATTCAGACTCCAGTGGTAGCTATGTGTTTGAGAGTGCAGTGGCTACAGTGCTGGCTCTGCACAGGGAGAAGATGTTCATGGGAGAGGTGTCTACGGGCCAGGAGTATGGAGTGGTGCTGGACAAGTCGTGTTTCTATGCTGAGCAAGGAGGGCAGATCTATGATGAAGGCTACCTGGTGAAGGTCGATGACAGCAGTGAGGATAAAAATGAGTTTACGGTGAAGAATGCTCAGGTGTGAGGAGGGTACGTGCTACACATAGGAACCCTATCCAGCAGCCTGAGAGTAGGGGATCAGGTCTGGGTGGTCATTGATGAGCCCTGGTGGAGACCTGTCATGAGCAACCACACAGCTACCCACATTCTGAACTTCGCTCTGCACTCTCTGTGCTTGAGGAAGCTGATCAGAAAGGCTCTCTGGTTGCTCCTGATCGCCTTCGGTTTCACTTCACTGCCAAGGGAGTCATGTCCACCCAAAAGATCAAGAAGGCCAAAGAGATTACTAATGAGATGATAGAGGCAGCCAAGCCTGTATACACCCAGGATTGACCCCTGGCAGCAGCAAAAGCCATCTGGGGTCTTCGTGCGGTGTTTGAGGAGACCTATCCTGACCCTGTGAGAGCCGTCTCCATTGGGGTCCCAGTGTCCAAGCTGTTGGATGACCCCTCTGGGCCTGCTAGCTCCCTCCCTCACTTCGGTTGAGTTCTGTGGTGGAACGCATCTGTGGAACTCGAGTCACGCAGGAGCTTTTGTGACTGTGACTGAAGAAGCTATTGCTAAGTGTATCCAGAGGATTGTTGCTGTCACAGGTGCTGAAGCCCAGAAGGCCCCCAGGAAGGCAGAGAGCTTGAAGAAATCTCTCTCTGTCATGGAGGCCAAAGGGAAGGCCCAGGCCGCACCAAACAAGGATGTGCAGAGGCAGGGATATGGCGGACCTCGGAGAGGCCTCAGTGGAAGGATGAACTATGGGAGACTCTGAAATCCCTGAAGAAGATCATGGATGACCTAGATCAAGCAAGCAAAGCCGACGTCCAGAAGCGGGTGTTGGAGAAGACAAAATAGCTAACCAACAGCAACCCCATGGACATGGAGAGCGGCGCCTCAGCCAAGGCGTTGAACGAAGCCTCAAAGCTTTTCAACACGCATTCCGCTCAGACGGCCGCCATGCTCTTCACAGTGGACAACGAGGCTGGCAAGATCACATGCTTGTGTCAGGTCCCCCAGAATGCATCCAACCAGGGCCTGAAAGCCCGCGAGTGGGTGCAGCAGGTGTCAGGTCTGATGGATGGCAAAGGTGGTGGCAAGGACGTGTCTGCCCAGGCCACAGGCAAGAATGTGGGAGATGTTAAGAACTGAGGGGAGGAGCAGCTCTCACTGGGAAGTGTCTCCCACTTACCTGGAGGCATCGGTCCAGTGGGGAGCTCATCTGCCACAGGACATTTGAATCTTGGGACTTTTAAACAGCCTCATCCGTCCTCCTAACCCAGCAGTTACTGGAACACACCTGGGAGCCCTTCTGTGACTCAGAGCCCCGTTACATTACTGCCCTGAGCCCTACACATCAGCACCATCTGTCTAGAACCACTACCCTAGGATTGCCTTTTAACATCATCATGCTTGTGTCTGTAGATAACAGTTCTCTGCCCACCTGAGGCTTCTGGATCTACAGTAGGAAGCCTCTTTGCTTCAGAGAATAAAAGAACCATGTGCAATACTGAAAAAAAATCGTATTTTAACACAAAGTTCTGAAATTCATTCACACAGTGCAGATTCCCTTATCTCTATCAGTCCGTTCATTCATTTAGTTTACAAGAGGGCAGTGTAGGGTTGAGTTTGAGAGCTTGGTATTTCCTTATTCTAATCCTAGCTCTGTGGCTCTCTTCCTCTCTTGTCTCAGCTCTTTTGTATCTACAATTAGGATATTTATAGTTCTTAGTTAACCATTTTGTTTTAAGAGTTGTGTGCACTAATATATGTAAAATGTTTTGAACAGGGCCTGGCAGATGGTAAACACTGTAAACATTTTACTAATATCAGTCAATCAAAATGTATTAGACACCAGTTATGTGACAATATACTAGTGCCCAGAATTCAAAGAAAAAAGGGGTTATAATCCATACATAATATCTACTCTTAATGAATTAGGGTCTTGTGAAGAGTTAGATATACTGATACTCAACTAGAAGATGAGGTGGTAGGTGCAATAGAAGATTTACAGAATATTACAAGGGAGGAGCATAGTATGTTACAGTGAAGGAATAGTCAGGTGTATTGGTCAGATCAACAGAATTCACAGAATGAAGAAAGGAAGGGAGGGGGAAAAAAGAATTTATTAGATTAGCTTACAATGTGGTCCTGAATTTCGACCTCACGTGAAGAGTCAGAGGAATCAGCAGCCGGTCGGGCGTTCTAAGAGCCGGAGCCCCAGGATTGAAACAACCACCAATTCAGTCCAGTCCAAGATGTGAAGATAAGGAAGCTCTTCGGAGAAATGATGGTGAAGTTTCAGTTCGAAGAGCTGGAGGCTGATGATCTCAGACGAGAGCAGATCAAGAAGTTCTCCAAGGAAACGGCGAAGTTGGAGACTGATGATCTCAAACGAGAGCAGAAGCGTTTTCCTCAGGAAGAGTCACAGCTCAGCTCTACGTGGCTTTCTTCTTCTTTTTATCTAAGTCCTGCACCTATCAGAACCCTGCTACCCACATTTAGGGCAGGAATTCCGGTTCAGTCTGCTGTTATACAACCAAAGTCACATGATCTTAAGAGGGTCAAGTTGACAAACCAGACCAACTATCACATCAGGTGATATTAACATTATTTCCATTTTATGGAGAGAGAAATTAAAGTTGAAAATATTATGTGGTCATGAAGCTGCTGAGTGTTAAAAGAGGTGTTTGAATCTAAGTTTCTAAGTGGGGACCCCAGTCTTTCCACTACATCATTCATTTTCTATTCATTTTTCTCCATTGCACAATTTTTCACATTTTTATTATGAAATAAAATGGAATAACATTTTCTTATCTTACACCAAAGCAACCAATCTACCTGCTTGGTAACCCTATATTCTGGTAATAATTCATACTCGTATGGAGAGCTGGCACCTCCATTTGACTCTGTTCTCTCTCAGCCTCTTCAGCACCCTGATTCTCACGCTCTCCCCTCTCCTCCTGCTTTACTGTTTTCTCTGTTTTGATTTGTTCCTGTCACCACACTAACATGCTGTAAATCACATTCCCTGCAGTTTGGCCTTATTTTCCAGCTTCGATTTATGGCAACGTTTCTTGAGCTAGTTTACAGTCACTGTCCCCACTTCCTCCCTGTTCATTCTCTTTTGATTTTGAGCCCATAAAGCTATATTATTTTTCCACTACTCAATGAAACTGCTTGTCAAGTTCATTTATGAGATCCATGTGTCCATATCCAACAGTCATTTCTTAGGCTTTATCTCATACAATGGAGTGGCATAAATAGATGAAGGCCGAGAGTCTTCCAGGGGACCTGTTGATCACACAAACTTGAATTTCTGAAACTTTCTGAGCAAGGAGAATGCCACCTTGATGAAGTCAGTACATCTCAGGAGAGGAAGTTAGAAAAGAGTGCTTTTAGGGCTTGGGATTCAGGGTACACTTAGGGCCTTAGTGGGGTAGAAATTCGTAAGTGTGGCCTAGACCTGGAAGGTCAGAATTTGGAAACCACGTGATTTGCAGGGACAGTCAATAGGCTTATCTTTGGAACACAGGAGTCTCTTCAGGATTCCTCTCTGGTCTTGTCTTAGTAAACATGAATCTGAAAGAGATGCCAATAGAACATCTGGACTTAGATAATTTTGCTCCATGCTATGGTTTGGTGTATGTTATGGTACAGTGTGTTTCGAGAGTCATAGTATACTTTGTTTTGCAAATGATATCTTTTTTTTTCAATACCGGGGATTGAACCCAGGGGCATTCTACCTCCGGGCTACACCTCTGGCCCTATTTTTTATCCTTTATTTTGAAACCGGGTCTCACGAAGTTGCGGAGGGCCTCACTAAGTAGCTGAGGCTGGCCGTGAACCCGTATCCTCCGGTCTCCGCCTCCCAAGTACTGGGATTACAAGCGTGCGCCACCATGCCTGGCTCTGCAAATGATATCTTTTACTTAATTTCTCAAAATAATTCTTCACTCTGTTGTATGAAAGGAATCTGGAAAGGTCAATGTGGCTATTCAAGCACTTAGCACCTTTAAGAATGTTATGATTCTTATACTGAGACAAACTCACAATCATGCAAATTTATACTTCTCAGAGTCATTTTTATTGTATACTTGAGTGTATATCCTTCTTGTCCTATGACTCTTCAATTATGTAACTCATATACTATCTAAAGTGGAAGATTTCTATGACCTGAATTTATAATTGTAATGCTTGATTGTTGCAGGATTGCTCTTAAGTCAGCCTTCCAGAGCATTCCTGGAACCCATCAAGCAACAAAAGAACCACTAAGAGTGGAAGCAAAGCTGATATTCTATTTACCACATAGGAAAGACTTTTAAACCAACTAATGAGTGTATCACTATAATTATTTTATTTAATATTCCGTCGGAGATAGAAACTGAAGTTTAGAAACGATGGAAGGACTTATTGGGTCTGGGGACTCTGTCACCAGGAGAAATTAGGAATGCCCCCCCCCCGCCAGCAGAGAAAGAGAGAATAAATAAATAAATATGAAGGAATAATAAAAGCACATTTGACTTTCTAATATGTATTACATAATGTATGAGTTGCATATAATAATATGACCTAATATTTTCATGATGATTCAAAGTTATCATTATTAACAACTATTTTAATTATTTTACTCTAAGGCACTGAAGCCCTTGGAATCTGGCTGACATTGTTTTATTTTACCCAAAATAAGTAGCTTACAAAAGTCTCAGTGTACTGTGAAACAGTATAACCATAAACAAATCTCATAGAAATAAGGGATGCAGTTTAGAAAAATTTTAATAAACATGAATATAATTTTAAAACAGAAAAATATCAGGGCTTAAAGAATCATGCACTAGTAATCTGGAAAATGTGTTTAGGATTAAGACTTCATTTACCATTGGTGCCAGAGAGATGCTTCTTTGTTCTATTTGAGCATTTGAATGTATAATGCAGGAAAAAAAATCAAGACCCTTGTATTGAGTTATCAGCATGTATTATGATCTATCTTGGTCAAGAGCCAATAGGGCTGTTATCATCTTCCAGTAGTTTGAACATCATTACACAGTTCCTTCAAATAGATAGCTATTGTCTAATGCTATTCTAATTGTATTATTTGCTGTAATAAGCGATGTAGGCTAAAAATATTGTCAACAAAAGTGTACATCGAATGACTGCTGTAACTACTGTATTTTAAGATTCTTTTCCACTGTTCTGCAGCTTAAGAAACATGTGGCTGGAACCACCTTTCTTTGCCAGTGGTAAGTCATATTGTCTGAAGAAGAGTAATTGATAGAAAAGGAGAAGCTATAGATCTTTGTAATTTAACTTTTGCTATAGCTGTGTTTGTTTAAAGCTTATACATTTATGCAACGGTTCATGGTATCCTTCCCTTCTATACCTAATGAAAATATTGGTTCTTCAAGTCAAATAAGATGCCCTAATTTCCTTTGTGATGTTTCATCTCTGAAAGCAACAACCACATGTAATTTCTTTACTTGGCCATGTTACTTACTAACTTATCATTAGTACAAACTTCACTAATATAATACAAAAGTCCCCAAATTAAACTTGTTAAGACTTATAATTTTTTTACTATGCTATGGTCCAAAAATGACATTCAGTAGAAGCCATACTTAGAAGTTTGAATTTTAATCTTTTTCTAAGCTAGCAATATCCCAAACAACATGCTCTTACAATGTTGGGCAGAAACAGGAACCACAGCTCCCAGTTAGGCAGCTGATCACGAGGAGAAACAACTGGTTATATTGTGCTGTGCTGTTCAGTAGATTAGGTGTATTCAGTACATATTCAATTTACGGTGACATAACCTCATCATAAGCTAAGGAGCGTCTGTATTGAATTAATACTTTTCAGTAATAACCATCTACACTTGTCTATAAATATTTAAACTTCATATTGTTTTCATTCTTCATGTGTTTGTTATTTATCAAATAGTCATTACCTGCAATACCTAGAGGATGATACATTTTCATCATGTGACATGATGGAATAGTTCCAAGAACGTGCCATGATCTCCTATACTAAAAATAGCGCTTCAGAGATATAAACCTGGACAGAGTACTGACTCCAAATTATAAACAACCTTTTTAATTTTAGACATGATAGGGATAAAGAATGACTTGGCAATCCATTCTTTAGAAGTAAATTAGGCAGTTTTAAGAGAAGCATTATGTTATCCGGCAATGAAAGAAATAATTTAATCTTGCACTGTATATAAAAGCAATGGTTTATTTAAGAGACTCTGGTGGTAGGAACAGCATTACATCTTGAAAATAAGAATCCACAGTTCTGTTTATATGCAATTACAAAACAGGCTATTTTTAATCAGTTTTTGTTTTTTTTTTCTAAGCAAAATGAACAGTCGTCCTCTGTACAATCAATTGGACAACTCTGCAGTATGCCCAGGTCGGCATCTGTGATGACACACTAAGAAAGCCACTTTCAGCCCAGCTTGTTAGATGGAGCATGCCATGTATTAGGTAAAATCTTATTGGGGAGTCTGACTAATGCCTGGAGCTAGGTTTTGTCTAAATACTTTGGTGTATGCTAGAAATATTAAATATATTTTATTTGAATCCCCATAACCTATAGATTAAGGAACCTCTATATTCAGCCCCAAAGTAAACCCTGGGAAGTATGCTAAAACTCATATGAAATAAAGGGGTGAAATGAAAATCAAAGAGCAGATCTCTTTCTTATTTTACCTTCATAGAAATTCCCATCAGCTTCATCTGGGAGACATTGCGCAGACCCAACACCTCGTGCTTGACATTTGGCTTCAGAGCCAGTGAACGCAAACATCTCCCAACTCCCCTTAGCCCTTCTAACCTAATGCAGGTCAACCACCCCACTATTAAAAAATTGTAAAAACAATCTTGAGGATAAAAGGCCACATCATAAAAAGGTTTCTCAAATCCGTCCACTGCTCTCTACTCTCATTGTTTTTTTAGCTACACTGAAAAAACGGGGGTGGGGGGAGGAGAGACTTGATGAAGAAAACTGTTCAAATAATGCTTTGTACATATGGGAATTATCAATGCCAATCTCAGTAACATATGTGGGGAAGGGGGGGGATGTGTTGGGATCCAGAGAGAAACACACCAAGCGCTATGTGCATGCATGTTCCTGTCACTCTGAACATCATTATGATGTATAATTACAATGCACCAGTAACAATATATTTTAAAAAGTTTCCATTTAATAGTCCTGCTAAATAGTTATCTCTGGAGCAATAGCGCCTAAATGTTGGCTCTGGGTACTATACATCTAAAGCATTTGGGGATTTATCAAAAGGATATTATTTTTGTAAAATAATAATTTTCAATGTTTTACATCATTGTATGCACCTCCACTTTTAAATAAAAATTCATACAGAACTCCATTATGTAAGTCAGATGACAGTCACTATTCCATGGAAGATTCAAGTAGGTTGGTTTTGGATTACTTCAGCAGAAAATGTTGGGCTCCCTGAAACTGTAAAAACTGTCAGGTAGCAAAGGAGGTCGAATCATATAGAGCTGAGGAGAATGGGCTGCTTCTCTGGAGCTGGATTGCCTGGTTTTGAATCCCAGATTTGCCATTTTCTAGCTGTGACACCATCACGTAAGTCACTAAACAGCTCCGCATCTTGGTTTCTTCATCTTCTTCACATAGAATTGTTATGAGGATTAAATGAGGTAACATTTGGAAACCATTTAAGTGTTTGTGTGAAAAAAGGCTTCTTAATTGTTCATTTTATTGACCTCTGAAACAAGCAGTGTGAGCAACATAGTGTCTTTATGGCTTAGGATGTCTTACTTCCTAACCAGACCGCCATTCTTAAATCTACTATGCATTGATTAGTGCTGTCCCAGAAAGATCCATCTTCCCAGTGACTCCAGTCCTGGACTTGCATGTCTCGTGTGTATAAACAAACGTGATCTTTTTTAGGTTAGATATGTCCCACTGCCATCATTTTTTTAATGAATGAGAATTTTTAAATAACTTTAAAATACTTATTTCTAATTTAGGACTGGTCTGTCAATCTTCTGTTCCTTGACTTTCTCTATGTATTAATTCAATTAACACCCAGCCTAATATAGATTCATATTCTCTCTCTCAAAAAAAAAAAATCCCAAGGCATTATCAGTAATGGCATGGGATCCAGTAATCACCATGCAATTTTCACTCAGCTGAAATAGCAGACATAAGTAATAGTCCTTTGCCAAGAAGGCTATATTTTCTACTTCTATATATGATGTTTGAGTAAGCCTTCATAAATCAGACAGGATTAAAGTTTAGAAGTGATCACGATACTACTTTTCATTAGATCGCTTTGGTGAAATCTTGAAGCTATGTATTTAGATGGGAGGTGAACGCTGCCAGGTATTGCATCAGGGAATAATGGTGATGATGCCCATCATGTAGAAATGTCTGCTTGTCATTTCTTTTTTTAATTGATGTATCATAATTATACATCATAGTGAGATTCATACAAACATGCACACACCATTCATTGTGTGTTTCTCTCTGGTTCACACCCCGCTCCCCCCATAGATAGTCTTTACATCAATGCATCAATACAAGTAACTTCATGTATGAACGAAAGGTTATTTGAATAGTTACCATCATCTGATCGTCTGCTTGTCATTTCTAATTTATCTGCTACTTGCTGCAAATTCCTTTTTCTTTCTAGCTGACAACTTTGGCTGGGGGGAGGGGATCTATGTCTGGCTTCATTTGTACATTTTTAATTTTGACAAAAAAACACAGCATATGGTGGGGTATAATATTTCTGACATATGAGTGAGAACTAGGGCATTTAATAGCATTTATTTCTGAGGAAAATTACAAGAATTTGCATTGAATTGGAGAAAATGACTGCAAAACAGGAAAGCACACTGTGCTACTGAGAGCAAAAAGCACATTGGGTCCTTGAACATTCACTACCCACTGAGTTCAAACAGAACACAGTTCTTTCTTGAGAGCCACCTCCATGATTGGGGCTTTAAAGAATGGTGGCACAGTCAAATGAAAAGCTGATTGGGAAAATTGCACGTTGGTAGAATGCACGCTTTAAGATTTACTGCAGATTCTGAGCTTACATAATACCCTCATTACCTGTGGCTACATCTGAGTGTGCTTAGTTATAAAAGGTCATTTGACTTCTGAGCCATCTCAAAAAAAAAATGGCTAAAAGAATAAGATGGTTAAATTGCTAAGATAATGCCGATTGCTATTCAAAAATCGCATGCTTTCATTGACTTTAATATGAGTATTCTTGGCTCTAGGGAAACCGCTCCCATTTTATTCTACTTAAAGATATTTCATGTTAGAGGTAAGCAAACAAGCAAAGAAACAAAATGCTTCAGAAGGATACTAGGTTTTTAATTCTTACTTTACAAATTTATAAATATTTTTCATCTTATTGTTATTTTTCTGAGTATACAAATGATATATGTTGATTACATAAATACATGGAAAAAAGTAATGTATAAGAAAATAAAAATAGCCATTAATCTACTGCTCATATTAAAGAATTCTTTCTCCCAACCATTTTTGTGTTTGTGTACGTACAGAAGCAATATGATTGATATTTTCATGTTCTCTTAATATATCTAAATAATATCATAAAATATTTTATATCGTGCACAAAGATACACACACTACATCCTGTTATATTTTCTGGACATACTATGATTAATTTATTGAACCATTTCCCAATTATGTTCATTTACATTAAAAATTTTAAACATTGTTAGGATGAATATTGGTGTGTAACTTCCTTATACATAATCTATTTCTCTAAGGAAGATCCTTAGAACTGTCAACACTCTATCAAAATTAATCAGCATTTCAAAGAGTTTCAATAACTTCAAACCACTTTCCAGATACGTTCATCAGTTTATGTTAGCACCAACAATATATGCCACAAGTTTCATTACATCAGCCAAATATTATTAAACATACTTACATATTTATATTTATGGCTTATATATATGTATATATATATATATATATATATATATATATTTGAAAACTTAAATAAACAGAAACCAATATAATCTCATTTTAACTGGAACTTGATTTACATTCTTTTTTTTTTTTGCGGTACTGGGGATTGAACCCAGGGGCGTTCTACCTCCGCGCTACACCCCCAGCCCTATTTTTTATACTTTATTTTTGAAACTGGGTCTCACGAAGTTGAGGAGGGCCTCACTAGGTAGAGAGAGAGAGAGAGAGACAGGGAGAGAGAGAGAGAGAGAGAGAGAGAGAGAGCTGAGGCTGGCCGCGAACCCGGATCCTCCGGTCTCCGCCTCCCAAAGTACTGGGATTACAAGCGTGCGCCACCACGCCTGGCCTTGATTGACATTCTAATCTCCCTGGCTTTGATGACATAAAGAGCAGAACAATCAAAGTCAGCCTTGCTCAGGGTTCCGTGGAGTCTTTCTTAGCAAATAAAAGATCATCAGCAACAAATATTGATTATGACATAAAACGGCTGACCAAGAGGTAGATTTTACATAATGGGGTGACACTGCATAGCTTTAGGGGTCACAAATTCCAACTAAATATGCATTGATTCACATATGAAATAGGTTCTGAGAACTTGTAGAGTGACTGCCTGATTCTGAATCATGTCATGTCAAGAATCCCAAAGTAAATGAACTCAGAAATGAATCCTTTAAAAATATTTCAGGGAATCTAAGCATTCACCTTAATATTATACATGCATCATCTGGAGTGAGTCTTCCAAAAAATATTAGGGAAATTTTTTTTTTTTTGAGGATGGCATTTTTATTAGTGACTTTGTATGATGGGGAAACTGAGACTTAAAATAAGAAATTATAAGAAAATTGTCTTAGTCAGGTCAGGCTGCTGGCACAAAATATACCAGATTGGATAATTTATAAACAAAAGAAATTTATTGGTCCCAATTCTGGAGGCTGGGAAGTCCTAGATCCAGGTGCCAGCAGCTTTGATGTCTGGTGAGGGCTGGCTCCCTGCTTTATAGATAGAGCCTTCTAGCAATGTCCTCACATGAAAGAAGGGGCAAATGAAATCCCTTAGGCCTCTTTTATGGGGATACTAATCCCATTCATGAGGGCTCAGACTTCAGGACCTATTTATCTCTTGCACTTTCTAGTACTATTGCATTGGGGATTAGATTTTAACAAATGAATTTGGAGGGGACAAAGAACTCCAGGCCACAGCAGAAATTTATTATCTACAAATAACTTGCCCCAATTAAAAAGTAGTAGGTTCTGGCTAACATTCTCTCTCTCTCTCATTATCCCACTCCATTTCTTTCTCTTGCTAATTACACACAGACATAGAAACACACATCCAAAGTACCTATACAGCATATGTGTGTGAGTGGGGGGAGGACTGGGATTGAATCCAGAGCCTTTCTACCTCTGAGCTATACCTCCAGTCTCTTTTGATTTTTTTTTTTTTTGACACAGGGTCTCACTAGGTTGTGAGACTCTGGCTACATTGCCGAGGCTGTCTTTGAACCTGCGACTCTCCTGTCTCAGCCTACCAAATACTGGGATTACCGGCATATGCATGTAATGCTTAATATTTGAATTAAGTGTTTAATGAGTCCAAATGCTTGTGTATGTATTTGTGTTTTACATTTGTGCATGCATTTGTGTGTGCATGGATTTTTATAAAGAATAGTATTTCAGAGCTTTAGAAATGCTTTGCCATTCTCTAAAACCTAGATATTATATGGAAGATTCACTGAATTTTCATTCTGCCTAGTCTTCTAAGTTATCTGTGGCTCATGCTCAAGATGAACTCTCTTGCCCTTCATTAATTGCAGGGTGAATGTATGCAGATCAGAAAGGGTCTCCTTGGGTGCAGAAAAGGATGCCAGGTGGATGTTTATGCTCAGGGTTCTGTCCAATTCTGCCTCACTCTTAATAGATTCAGCCAGTTCGATTTGCATAATTATCACTCTGAGCAGTCTTTAAAGCCTCTGCCAGCAAAGATTAGAGAAGGACTGCCCAAGGATTATTGCTACATCCCATTCATTTGAGCTCTCAGATACTGTCTACTCAGAGTTGAATTGCCGACCCCTAATTTGAGGACCCAATGCATGTGCTTGGTTCCCTAAGAGATCTAAGTGCTATAAACATTGGTCATCTTATTATTGACACCTGGAGAATGAGTGACAGGAAGTCAAGGGAGGCTAAGTGGGTAAAAAGGGGTCTCACTCTGTGAGTCAAACAGGCAAGGAACTGAATCTAAATGTCTAGTAAATATCCAAGTACCCAATTTTAGAAAGATGTTGAACAGATAATTTGGGAAAGAAAAAAGTACCAGCGATTAACCTAGATATTTTTCTGGCCACTATTACTAGAACTCCCTTCACCATGAAAACTAATTAGCCCTTAGAGGTCATTTAAGTAAAGTAGATATGGAGACTTTTAAAAATATTTTTCTTAGTGCATTATAGTTTCACATCATAATGTAGTTCATAGTGATAATGACATACATGCACACAGCACTTGGTGAGCTTTCCCCCAGCTCCCTCTCCACTCCCCCTCTTCCCCATACAAGATGTTGAGATTGGCATTGGTATTTTCACATATGTACATAATGTCAGTGGAAGTGTTTCCTTCATTAATTCTCCCCACACACACACCCCTCCCTAAGACCACCTCCCTTGTCCAACTGGAGTTTTTCCTCCACTATCTAAAATCCCTCTTGTATCCTGATTACTCCCTAGCTTCCACACATGAGAGAAAACATATGACCCTTCACTTCCTGCGACTGGCTCATCTCATTTAACATCATGTTCTTCAGGTCTATACATTTTCCTGCAAATAATTTTGTTCTTCTTTATTGCTGAGTAGAATTCCATTATGTGTATGTCTCCTAATTTTGTAATCCATTCATCTATTGATGGACACCTGGGTAGGTTCCATAATTTGACTATTGTGAACTGTGCTGCCATAAACATGGATATGCATGTATTACTATAATATTCTGATTTCAGTCTCTTTGGAAAGATCATATGGAGGATCCATTCCAAATTTTCTGAGGAATCTCCACACTGATCTCCATAGAGGCTGTACTAATTTGCAATGAAAATTATAAAACACTAAATAAAGAAATTGAAGATTTTAGAAGATGGAAATATCTCCCATGCTCTTGGATAAGCAGAATAAATATTATCAAAATGGCCATTCTACAAAAGTAATCTACAGAGTCAATTTAATACAGAGTCATTGTATTAAAATACCAATGTCATTCTTCATAGACCTAGAAAAATCACTTAAATCTCATATGGAAAAACAAAAGACCTAGAATAGCCAAAGCAATTATCAGCAATAAGAATCATGCAAGAGGCATCACAATTCCTGGCTTCAAATTATCCTACATAGCTATAATAATAAAAACAGCATGGTATTGGCACAAAACCAGACACATAGACCGATGGAACAGAATAGAAGATGCAGAAACAAATCCACACACTTATAGCCAAATGATTTTTGACAAAGGTGCAAAAAACATATGTTCGATAAAAGTCAGCCTTTTCAACAAATGATGTTGGGAAAACTGATTATTCATTTGTAGAAAAATAGAATTAAATCACTACCTCTCACCCTCTATAAGAGTCAACTTGAGATGGATCTAGGATGTGGAAATTAGACCAGAGACTTTGAAATTATTAAAAGAGGGCATAGATCCAACACTCTAACATATAGGCACAGTTAGAAACTTCCTCAATAAGACCCCCAAAGCTCAGTAAATTAAAACAAGAATTAATAAATGGGACGACATTAAACCAAAAAGCTTTTGTTCATCAAAGGAAACCATCCAGAGCCTAAAGAGAGAGCCTACAGAATGGGGGAAGATCTTTGCCAGTTATTCTTCTGGATAGAGGACTAATATCTAGAATATACAAATTACTTAAAAGATTTAACACTTAAAACAAATAAACCAAGCAAGAAATGGGCAATTGAACTAAATAGACACTTCACAAAAGAAGAAATACAAATAGTCAATACATACATGAAAAAAATGTTCAACATCATTAGCAATCAGGGAGATGCAAATTAAAACTTTCTATCATTTAAATGTTTTGTAGTCCTTAAAATGTCAGCTAGTGGAGTTTGATTTCAGACAAAAATTTGTTCTGATTATTTACAGGAAAATGTGTCAGGCAGTGTGACCCAGCGGAACAAGCTCTGAATGATGGAGTTCCAGAATAGGACTAATTTATGGCATAAAATAAATCATTTTCATACTTTGAGTCTCAGTTGTCTCATTTATACAATAAGGACTTGGCCTGAGTACAATCTAATGGTTCTTTCTGGATTAATAATTTACGATCATACACTCAGCCACAGGGTGATATCTACCCTCCCAGGTGTCCAGCTAAGAATATTTCCTACCAGTTCCAAACAGATGGATGGGGGATTAGGGATGCTCAGGTAAGGGCAGTTTGGGAGCACACTTAGGCCTTCCTGACTTCATGTAGCAGGTAATCGACCAGAAATAACTTCAGGGACTGCAAAGTATCACACATGTCCTTCCACCTTGAGGCTTGGGCACAGGCAACAGCAGGCTGGGGAAATAGGGGAATAGTTCAAACCCTGAGAGGCAAGCCTCCTCTCAGACCTGCTGCCTGTCCTTCCGAGAAGGCCACTGGTCTGATGAAGACAGGACAGTCTGCTGGAAGAATTTTAAAATGAAGATACTTTGGAATTGTACTGAGCTGTGTTTGTTCTGAGCTTAAGGCCAAAGCGTTAAGCTGTAGGATATTCTATGCATGG
Source organism: Glis glis (assembly GCA_004027185.1). Taxonomy (NCBI): domain Eukaryota; kingdom Metazoa; phylum Chordata; class Mammalia; order Rodentia; family Gliridae; genus Glis; species Glis glis. Next base: position 69,843 of record PVJS01000986.1, read on the forward strand.
CTGGATATGACCTGCTCTCCCCCTTTACTCCTTATTTTACTCCTTTTCCTCTTGAAGCTCTGTAACACCTTGCACGTTACTCATGGGCAGTACCTTCCACAGATAACTTGAATTTTCTTATGAGTGTTTTGATGATTGTTTGTGATTAGAATACGATTAGATAGAGCTCAGATCCTTCACCATGTATTAATTGGAAGTTTGACATCTCTCTTCCATGCCAACAAGAAAACAATTGGAACAAGTCTCCATCTTTGCAGTCAAGATGCCAGGAACTCCTTTATCCTTCACCAAATTTGAGTGAAGGCCAGATAGGCAGGCTTATATGCTCCATCTTTCCTATTAATGATTCTATAATGCACAATAGAATAAATAACTTCTTATGGAGAGAGGAAGAAACTGAAAAGGGAAGGCATTTTCTAATATTTCACATGTGATGAAGAGGTTTATTTTTTACATACACATTTTGGTAATTTTTTGTACTATGTATTGAAGCTCTAAGCTTCACCTCCAGCCCCTTTTTGTTTTTATTTTGAAACAGGGTTTTGCTAAGTTGCTGAGGCTAAACTCAAACTTGCGATCCTCTTGTTTCACCCTCCTACTAAGTACTTGGATTATGGGCATGTGCCACTGTGCCTGGCTCATTTTGGTAAAATTGGATAAAATATGCTCATTGAAATTGATGTGCACCTTCAGAGCTGCTATTTCCATGATGGTGATGGGCATGGTGGATTTTCCCAAAATTGCATGGGCATGCAATTTTCCCAAGATTCTAGTAGTCATTCCAGTCAGCCTCTCAATGTCCACAGGAATCCCTAGACAATTCTATCCCCTAAGAGATGACAGTGGTAATACCAGGAAAAATTCATATTGCCCCTCTATCAGACTGTGACAAAGGCTTTGGCTAATCTGGCTGGGCTACAGGCAATTTGAGTGAGAAATTCCTCTTAACTGGAACTGGACTTGGAGTTAATGTGAAACAGAGGAAGGGCAAGAATTCTCGAGCAGGGCCAGGGGAGGGATTGGGATCAACCAAAAAAAGGACACAGGGAAAAGACCCAGGGAGAATGGGTCCACCATATGATCCAGATATCCCACTCCTGGGTATCTTTCCAAAGGGACTGAGATCAGCATACTACAGCGATACATGCATATCCGTGTTTATAGCTGCACAATCCACAATAGTCAAATCATGGAACCAACCTAGGTGTCCGTCAACAGATGAATGGATTACAAAATTATGGGATGTACACACAATGGAATTCTACTCAGCAATAAAGAACACAATTATGTCATTTACAGGAAAATGGATAGACCTTGAGAGCATTAAGTGAGATTAACCAGTCACCACGGAAGATAAAGAGTCATATGTTTTCTCATATGCAGAAGCTAGGGAGTAATTGGGATACAAGAGGAACTTTAGGTAATGGAGGAGAAACCCCAGTGGAGAGAATGAGGGGGTCTGCGTGGGTGCTAGGAAAGTTTGGCAAGGGGGAGAATCAATGAAGAAAACACTGTCACTGAAGTTATGTGCATATATGAAATTACCAATGCCAATGTGAATATCATGTATGGGGAAGGGGAGGGAGTGGGGAGGGAACTGGGGGAGAGCTCACCAAGTGCTGTGTGCATGTATGTCCATATCGCTCTGAACTACATTACGATGTGAGACTACAGTGCACCAATGAAAATATATTTTAAAAAAAGACCCAGAGAGAGGCCACAAAGGAGGGCCTGGAATAGATGTTAGTAACTGGAATATGAATGCAGAAATAGAAGCAGATAAATGAACAGCAGACCCAGCAGTTGGGAAGGGCAAGAAGCAGGTTGTTACGATTGAATGCGGCAGTTGGACTTTTTCCCAGAGCTTTATTCCTTTGCTGTTTTTGGCTGTCTGAGTCCATTTAAAGGACCAGGAAAGGTGTTTGTAATAATGTTCCAAGGTATTGTGATGAGAGCACTGGGCACCAGCAAAACAATTCTCATCAGGAGATAATAGTTCCTGGAGTTTGAGTGATAGGAATATCTGATGGATAACATAGTTCTTGGAAGCATAAATTTGTATCCCAAATGGAACAAAATGGCTCTGAAGACTATACAGGTGCCAGAGAACAATATCTGTAAAAAGTAGACTACAGGAAAGTAGCTAAAGCAGAAAAAAAATCAAAGAAATATTAATGGCCAAGATGAAGCCCTACCTCAATCAGCTCAGAGAAGCAACATGACTAGAAATAGGGAGAGGCATGTTAAAGGTGAATTATTTTCTTCTTTGTCTTTTAAATACTACATTATATTAGGGACAATGGGTTTATGTTTGTTTCAAGAGTCCAAAAAGAACCCTGTACATGTAGCAGCATTTAAGGACAAGAACAAAGTAGTAGGCATGAGGATAGGATATTAAAATACTAGAGTCTCTCTCTTTCACTTGTGTAGAAGATTTTAAATTTTAAAATAAGGAATCTGTATGGAGTGCTGAGAATATGGATTTATTCAATAACTATTCAATATAGGCATGCATATATATACATTTATACATTAGTATTATAAAATTACACTACAGCGAATATGTAATTTTTTATTTTTTTCTCAACACACCTGTCCACTCCTCCAACACATTCCTTGTGGCCCTGGATGCAATTTATAGCATTCTATCACCAACACTGACTTAAGATTGTCTACAAAACTCAAGAGTGGGTGACCCTTTGATAGTATCTGACTTGACCCTGGCCAATCTGGACCTTTCTCCAGATTTCCCATACTAATGCTGTGATGGAAAGTAGCCTCTAGCCACCCTTACTACCTTCAGGCTGAGTTGAAAGTGCATCCTTGCTTAGCTAGGATGATGCACACCTGGAACTGCCCATACTCACATTCCAACCTCTGGGCAAAGCTGGATGGGGAAGATATGGACAATCCCAACGTAGAAGGGACAGAAACAGAGAGTGGTTAAATAAAAGCTAACCCTCTTTTAAGTCCCCAACTCCTGGTATTTCTTACAAAAACTCCACTATGTCTTTTAGAGTTAATGAAACCTGGTATTAGTCCTCTCCATTCTTGGTTTTAACTAAAACGATTAAATCAGATTTGAGCCAGGTTTTTACTTTTAAATTTAAAAAATTGTTAAATCATAGTGTCTTTTAGGTAAATTACTGCTTCTGAAGAGATTGCATTTTGTGATATATATCAGAGTAAATTATATGAAAGTGAAACAATTACAGTAAGTACAGTACAACTTATTTATGACACTGATGTAGTCCTGCTGGTAAAAACATTTATTTGGTACTCTTCATTGCTAGAACTTAACATAAAAATAAGGAAAAAAAAAACTGCACAAATCACAATAATAATAATAATAATAATAACAATAACTAGCATAAGCTTTCGTGTGTGTGTGTGTGTGTGTGTGTGTGTGTGTGTGTATAGTATTGGGGACTGAACCTAGACACATTCTACCTGTGAGCTACACCCCCATCTCTATTTTATATTTTATTTTGAAACTGAGTCTTACTAAGTTGTGGAGGGCCTCGCTAAGTTGCTGAGGCTGACCACGAACCTGAGATCCTCCTTTCTTAGCCTCCCAAGTACTGGGATTACAGTCATATGCCATGACACCTGGCTTAGTAAGCTTTTTTACCTATAAAATCCTAAAGTAGCTGTATCATTGAAGAAAGAGGAATAATAAAACACCATGTCCCTGCAAACCCCCTCTGTTCCCCAAAACCTAGCCACATCAAGGGAACTTATTCTCTTGAAGGGCGCTGGCTTTCTCTCGGGAAGTCAGTGTTATCTGTAGAAGCTACTTTCTTGCATGGACACCAGGACAGCTGCTCCTTGGGATGCTGGTCACACGAGAAAACCAAGCAAGCGGATGCTGGTGACATCACTGCTTCTGCAGCCTGACATATAAAACCCCCTCCGAGTGGGGACAGGGCACTGTGAAGAGGATAAATGTCACTCACCCAGCTGGCAGCCATTGGACAAAGCACCATAAGGGATAGAGGTGCTATCTGTCAGACTGTCGCCACTGAACTGTTCTTGGAGCAGTCAGTCACTGATCTTTTGTAAGCTTTCTCCAACAAACCATATGTCTCCCATGCTGCCTCTGGACACTTTCTTTGGTCTGTGTGCAACATACCACCCTGACCTGGCTCAAGTGGGCTGTGGGCTAGACAGGAGAGTGATATAAACAAAAGCAGAGGATGATTTGATTGGCTTTAGAAGAGAAGAAAAATAACCTTGAAATGAAAAGAAAAAAAAGAAATAGTAAAAGTAAAGACAGTTTTAATCTGCTAGAAAGAAAAAGTGGAGGCACTGCATAAACTAAGAATTTTTTTAAATCAGTGTTATTAGGTAAATACAATGACAATACTTTTATCTGTGTCAAAAATGTTACCAGTTAAATGTGAACAGAAATGTACAAATAATAATAATCTTCCTATGATGTAATTGAAATAACAGTAAAAGTTTTAATGACATTTACAAAATCTTTCAGAAACCCAGGATACCCCTTTTGAGCTTTTGATCATCTTAGTATTTTAATATCATAATTACAGCATGTCAGTACTCTATTTAAAATGTAATTATCAAAGCTCAGAGGAAACTGATTCTTATGCATCCATAATCTCATACAATATAATTTTAGAGCTTGAGCTATTTTTATGTTATCATTTTAGTCATAGAAACATAGCTGAAAATCTAGGGACTTGTATTTTTCTTTTTTTTTTAATAGGCTTTTAGAGATAATCTTTGCTTTTAAAGTGGCCTTGTCACTGAGTACACATTTATCTGAACTAAATCAAATTGCTTCTGGTGGAATAAAATGGTTCATGTGGAATCCATAAACATATCTCAAAAACAAAACTACAGCTTTGGAAAAAAAGGTAACAACAACAACAACAACAACAAAAAAAAAAACCCAAAACAGGTTTTATTCAATTCGTTCATGGAAACCATCTTCCCCTATAAGAATTGGAGGAACATTTTAAATTATATTGACTGATGGCTGTTTTATTGGTTTCTCTGGAGTATCTACATAACAAGCCTCTCAAGGAAGCCTCACCACCCCACACACTATGTAAAGTATCCTCTCAGCAAAACATAGGCTCCTTCAACCCTGAGGCTCGGCCTTGGTCAGCAGCATAGCCCTGGAGCTGGAAGTAGGCTCTTCCATGCTGAATTGATAACTGTTTATAGTATATATGGTATATGCTTAATACAATAGTTACTTTGGTGGGTTTGAGGTAGAATTTAGGATTTGTAAACATTCCCCCCAAATTTCACATGATCAGTAGGAATAAGAAGGCACTCAACTGAAAGCATTATCAATTTTTTTTTTTTTGCAGTACTGGGGATTGAACCCAGGGGTATTCTACCTCCGTGCTACACCCCCGGTCCTATTTTTTTATACTTTATTTTGAAACCGGGTCTCATGAAGTTGCAGAGGGCAACTAGGTAGAGAGAGAGAGAGAGAGAGAGAGAAAGCTGAGGCTGGCCACGAACTGGGATCCTCCGGTCTCCGCCTCCCAAAGTACTGGGATTACAAGCGTGCGCCACCACGCCCGGCAGCATTATCAATTTTTAAATAAAGAGTTGAATAGCCTCTATGTCCTTCCTTCCTTCCTCTTTTCCTCCCTCTGTTCCTTTCTTCCTGCCTCCTCGATCCCTTCCTTTATCTATTCATCCAACACACATTATTAAGCATACTATGCACTATGGATGCTAAAATCAAGTAATATAATTGTCTAATATAATGTAATTGTGCCCTTAAAATGCACACAGTTAAACATTGGAAAACTATTACATTTTGAGGGTGGATATGTTTCTGCAAAGTCAAAGATGAGCAATTAGTATGATGAAGCTGGCTAATACAGTATGTGTGTGTGTGTGTGTGTGTGTGTGTGTGTGTGTTAAAAATGTAGTGTGAATGAAATGTTGAAGCTAATATTCTCCTGAAACTTATGATAGATCCAGGAGACAATCCGAAAGACACATGGTAAATATGCTGTGAGCAAATCTACTTTATGGAATAACTGTAAAAATGTTTCTCAAATGCCTTGAGCCCATTTCCCACTGTAGTACTGATTCCCTATGCAAAGTATGCAAAGGAAATATATATGTAAATATATATATATATATATATATATATATATATATATATAGACACAATGATTGGGATCTTTGCCCAACTATGTTATCAATTTCTTAAAATAGATGGGACCCCAGAACCTAGCAATTATGCCCAACAATATTTTCCAACACAGTGCATTCAAAATGTTAAGTAGCCTGCCAGGCGTAGTGGCGCATGCTTGTAATCCCAGTACTTTGGGAGGCGGAGACCGGAGGATCCGGGTTCGCAGCCAACCTCAGCGTGCATGCACGCACGTGCGATCGATCGATTGATCGATCTCTCTCTCTCCTCTCTCCTCTCTCTCTCTCTCTCTCTCTCTACCTAGCGAGGCCCTCCGCAACTTCGTGAGACCCGGTTTCAAAAATAAAGCATAAAAAAAAATAGGGCCAGGGGCGTAGCGCAGAGGTAGAACGCCCATGCGTTCAATCCCCGGTACCGCAAAAAAAAAAAAAAACCAACAAAATATTAAGTAGCTTGCTGGATATTAGCAGATAGGGTTGACTGGGACGGACCATAAGTTCAACTGCAGAGACTCACTTTGACCCCCTCCCCTGTGGGAAGGGGGCGGAGAAAAAAATGCAGGATCACTAAACTGAGACATGCAAAGGGCTGTCAATAACCCCCAAATGTAATATGTATAAATAAGGTGTGTAGAGGGACTATAAAACTCGACATGTAGAAGACTGCATGCCACTTTCCCATGCCTGGGGAACGGACCGCTCCAGACCCCATCTCCAGAGCATATCTTCATGTCCCAGGCCACCTTTCCATTCCCAGGAATGGCTCCTTCCGGAAGCTTTTCCTGGAGCACGGCCCTTCCCTTTCTCCTCAAGGCCGTTCCCACATGGTGCCTCCACTTCTCTAAATAAACCTCCTGTATTCCCCATTTGTGCTTTCTATTTGAATGCTTACCAAGCTGAAAAGCAAGGACTGAGATTGCGTGGAATAATTTTAAAATCTCCCACCTGGTAACAGAATCATTAAAAAAAAGGCTGATAGGACCCTGTAACTTCTCCAGCAACTCCAGTCCAGAACAGGATTCTTCTCTGTCTGTACCTTCCTTGATGAACAGGTCTTACCATGGGTGTCCCCACACCATTAGTAAGTTCAAGCAGTTTACAGCAAGGTGGCCACTTGTACACAATGAGGGGCAGCAGGGAGAAGGGCCCTGCCCTTTTGTCCCCTGTGCCACCATTCTTGGAAGACATTTCCCTTCTGCACCAGATATTCCACTCTAAAGCAAGATAAGAAGAGGGAGTAGGGCTAAAGAGAGTGATGGTTGGAGTTGTTCTCTGCTGGTGAAAGGGAAGGAAACGGCCACGTGGAGGGGGAGAGTTGTAAGTTCACGTGTGTGTACTGACAAGCAGGTTCATTATTTTAACCCAAACGGTAGCACTGAGAATGAGAAATGATTTTCAAGTTAAACTATGAAGAAAAACTATGTTTAGGTAGCAATAGGAGAAGACACTCAACCAAAGAAGGGAGAGGCTTTATTTCATCTAAGTTTCGTGGGCAGTCTGAAGTCAGATCTGACTACCTTAGATTGAAATGGAATAACAGAAAATCCCGGGAGCACTTGTTTCTTAAATAATGTCAATGTAAGTGTCACAAATAGGTATTGTATTGGAGTAGAAAATAAGGGTTAAATTGATCTCATCTCTGTGCTTCCTGAGTAGGCCTTTATCTTAATACTTGTCATATAAAAAGTGGTACTTATCAACACTTATTATATTGAAATGACATTGAATTGAATTGAATTGAATTGAATTGAATTGAATTGAATTGACTTTATTGGGCCACCCATATTTTTAAGGCCAAGTCCATAGTGTACTGATATACCATCTTTAGAGTGTGGGAGTCCTGATTTGCGCCATCTACTGATTTGATTGGTATAAATCTGCCTACCATTGCCAATTTCTAGTTTCCAAGGGATTCACAATGGCCTCACCAAATTCCTGATACTTAACTCTTGGCTCCAGCACATGACTGGCAGAGACAGTCTGCACCATCATCAGCTAACACATGGCTCAGGAAGGCTGTTGTGCAGGGAACATTTCCTGAGTTCTGGTTAGGGAAGTTTCAAAACAATCCTGAGGATAATATTGGCTTTCCCACTTCCTCTACTGTTCTGGTTCAGGGCATGTCCCTTGTTACACAAGCAATTTATAGGCTGTGAGAGAGAGGTTTAGAGAGATAGCGTCTCAGGTACTTCAGCACAACATCCACAGACATTTCTAAATGTAGTTAGTTTCAAAGGCTGCTTTGATAACTGATGCAGGCTGGTTTTATATCATTAAAGGGATAGTAGTTAATCTCATAATGAATTATCTCCAGATTCCCCTTAATATTCTTATAGCAGAGTACAAATTGATGAGAAGAGTGTCTTTGTTACTAAAGTCCTCGCACTTGTTGAAGTTTATATTTGCTGCCATCTATTATACAAACTGAAATAGAGTCACCAAAAGACTCAGTTAAACAACTTAGACAATTGTAGCGTAATGAAGATTAGAGCCTTTGCTTGATTCATGCCCAAGCCTTCGTTTCTATGGGAAGGAGATAAAAAGCATAGCTTGCACATCTGGAGTTGAATAGGGGTATAAACACAGCATGGGTCTGCCCCCTACCTGCTAAAGAGGATGCTCTATTTGCTGTTCAGGTTTCTCTGAGCCTTCTGGGCTTTTGAATGGGTTAAGATGTAGAGTTTAAGAAGTCAACAGAGAAGTTTGCAGTAATTTTTTTTTCTCTTTGTGGTACTGGGGATTGAATCCAGAGGTATTCTACTTCTGAGCTACACTCCCAGCTCACTTGTAAATTTTGAAACAAAATTTCCTTAAGTTGTGGAGGGCCTCGCTAAGTTGCTGAGGCTGGCTGCAAGCCTGTGATCCTCCTGTCTCAACCTCCCAAGTACTGGGATTACAAGCGTGCGCCACCACGCCCGGCTAGTAATCCTTATGAGGAAGGTCACTGCATAACTACTAAGAAAACTCCCAGGCCTGAAAATTAGGAAGAATGGTAGCAGGGGCTGGGTATTGTCTTAGGAAACTCAAAGAAAGATTAAGAAGGATGGAGAAGAGTTCTGAGTAACATCTCGTGGGGGAGGGAGGATATATGCTTAGAGGATGTTTTATGGAGTTTTGTTGAATGTTGGCAAATGAGTTCTCCCCACACCTTCCTGCTCTGCTGCTTATTTCATAGACGTCAGGAAACATCTTCCTTAATTAATTTCCAAGGCTTTGGAATGAGATGGATGTTTACATGAAGATGCACCACCATCACTGAGGCCTTCCTGAATGTAGCCCGCTTTATTCTGGTTGTTACTAATTAGGAAAATGAACAAGCAGGAAGACAAATGATTAGTTAAAGGAGGAAGTAGAGAGATACCAACTAGTTTTGTAACTTCAGATCTTTAAAAATCATAAACATTGTTATAGGGTTTTTTTTTAGCCATTCAATTCTAAATACAAAGGAAGGATTTTCATGAAACTTCAAAATTATACTACCTTGGCAATTGTACTAGAGTTATATATTCAATATATAATTATGAAGCAAATAACATATAACATGTAACAGCTCTTTCTTGCCTGCATGGCAGTAATATTTTTGAGTTTAGGAAAAAATAAAGTTGCTCCCTATTTTTTTATTCTACCGATGGTATATTTCATTTAACTTCTTTGTTGTATGTGTGTGTGTGTGTGAGAGAGAGAGATTGGGGATTGAACCCAGGGATGCTTTACCTCTAAGCTACAACCCAGCCCTATTTTATTTTTTGTTTTGAAACAGCAACTCCCTAAGTTGCTGAGGCTGGTCTCGACCCTGCAATCCTTTTGCCTTAACCTCCTAAGCACTGGGATTACAGACGTTTAGCACTACGCCTGGCTCATTTAACATTTTTTTCTGCTTGTCATTTCTTGAGTATATTAGATTATTTATTGACTAGAAATTTTGGCAGCCATATCAAAAGAGGAATCCAGGCAAGGTTCCTCAAATATTAAAATTCATACCCTTGAATATGTCAGATGCTACGCCTGATAGACATCAGCCTTTGTGAAGCCAGCTCTTCTTTTTGATTTATATCGTTATGCACATTAATTTTTCAAGAAATTGGTTAGAAATGTTTTAAGCATTCCCAAAACATCACGTTTCAGTTCACAAACATTTAAAAATGTAAATAGAGCTCATGGTGTATCCGACCCCAAATAGTAACAAGCAGACCCTGCAGTTGTGTCGTTGCCGCCAAAGCACAGGTTCATCTTTAGAGCCCCCAGGGCTAAAGCTACAGGCTCTTCTCCTCTTAGGTTTCTTTCTACCTTGCCATTGCAATCAGCCTATTGGGCTGTATTATCTAAGTTTTCATACATTCAAATCACTAACTACAAGGCAATGACTCTAGAGAGACACACCTCTTCTCAGATTCTCTGAATCTATCTTTGTGCTTGTGTGTGACCATGGAGGGCGTTCAGTTTATAACGGGGATTATTATTATGCCAGTGAAGACGTTGGCCTCCATTTCAAATTAAGCTGCACAGTAGTCTGCATGCGGCGGTTATTTTGCTGCAGTTTTCATCATCAGCACCAGTGAGGACTAGGGTGGTGGATTTGATCGCATTTCCAGAAAGGAATCAGGAGACGTTTGGAAACCTAATAATGTCAGGGAGAAATCATGAGACATTTGGAAACCTAATAATAAAACTGAAAATGCAAAAGTTTGAGCAGTCAGGCAAACTGAATTTTGGGGTTATTTTCAGAAATTTCTCTTGAATTTTCAGAACTTTATTATGGGGACATCTGGAGTCTATGAGGAGAAAAGACCAAATAAAAACTTTAGGTGTGTAGGTGAATGAATTTCTCAACATTATGGTAGGTGTGATATTATTCTACCAACAAATATCTTGTAAAAAAAAAAAAGGGCCCATCCATTATTCTTAACTTGAAATAAAATATGTATAGTTGTGTATTGGGTAAGGTCTGTCTGTCTTCATGGCCTTACCTTTTACCTCAGATATCTGTGAGTGTTCTTACAGGGGGGATATCAATTTAGATTTACAAGGCTTCTGGGTCAAGCTTTGTATCTTTGGTTTTCTTTCAGTATTTATTAAAATAATGTAGATTGAGTGTTTACTACATGCCAACAATATGCTGGATATTTTTATGAAATATTCATAACTTAGAGACAAGTTAGTATGTCTCCATTGTATCCATTAAAAACTGGTGGTGGAAGGACAGGATATGAACGAATAAACAATTTCCACTGATGTGTGAGTTGGAGAGTGCTCATCGATTAAGCCCTGCTGATAATCAGGTAAAACCATCACCATGCCACGACTCCTAGATGCCAAGGCACAGGAAAGTAAGACTGGGGGTAGGGTGTTAACCCTACCTGCTACAGACCAGAAGACTTGCAGATCAGGAGCACAGTGACAGAGATGAGTTTGGCAGGAAATAACATTATACTGAGAAATAGGCAGAAGACAAATGTAAGGATTTAGATTTGATTTTAAGTGTGATGAGAAGCCATTGGAGGGTAAGGAAGTATATTTTCTGATTCATATCTTAAAAGGGTCATTCTTCTTCTACCTGGATAATCAACTCTAGAGGAACAGGAGAGGAAAGGATGGGACCAGCTAGTAGGCTGCTGTAATGTTCTAGGGTGTGGATCACTAGTGGCTGGGATGAGATGGCAGCAATGGAGGCAAAACTTGGCAAGTTTCAAAATATATTTTAAAGTTAAATATGACATTGTAGTTTTCTTTACCCATTTTCTGTAGGATTTGGGTATACAAGTCAAATTAAACAATGAACCAGATATTCAAAGCTCTTTTCTTTACCAGTTTATGAAGTACTTCCTCTACTTTGGGATTTCTAGAGACACTAAGAGTGTCCCACACATGTTCATAAATAAGTCAGTGCCTACCAAGAGTCTCCATTGCCCTTTCCCCCTCCTTCTCCCCCTCCCCCTCTCCCATCTTTTCTCTTTTCTTCCCTTCTCTGGGTATTGATACCAAGGGCATTCATTAATGCACATCCTATGTACTGTACTTCATTTCAGAATTTTCTTCTAGAACCCCAAATTTGCACACAGTTAAGCAAAGGGCAGTGGGAAAGTCAGACCTCATAAAACTATGCTAACTGGCTCTCATAAAGGGAGGTTGGATGGGAGGTACAGCAGATATGGTATAATCTTAAAGTTATAGTAATTTGTCCCAGATGCCTTTTCTGACTGCTAATTTCTCATCTCTATCAGTTTTTTGTTATTAAAACAAAGACTAACAAATCAAAATAAAAACAAAATCATAATAAAGCAACACAAAATAAACTCTTCTTTCTCCTCCTCAAATATATTTTTCAAATGCAGCTGTTAGAAAAAATAAATATAGCTGCTTTGGTTTGTTTATAAACATTTTAGGTGTATGTCTTTCCATACAGAGTATCATAATTTGCTAAGGTCAACTATAGTGCTGTACCTTATAATATTTTATTTCTATTTTATTTTACTTTATTACTACTTTTGATAAGTATTGCAAGTATAGTTGATTTTCCAGCCACATTCCCACTATCTCTCCTGTTCTCTTTACCTTCTGAGTGCTAGAAAGCCCCTACAGAAATTTTGCCTGCTCCTGTCATACCACACAGAAGGTCACCTGTCACTTGGAACTCCTAATGGAACCAGGGGTCAGTCTCATGCAGGTAGCTATTCTTTTCCTTTTTCTCAGAAATAGAATAGTTCTCCAGTGGAATCTTGCTTCTTTCCAGAAGTTCAATTTGCCAGCAAGTTCCAAATTCAGATAGAAATAGCTATTGTACCAAAGAATCTTTATATTGCAAGTAATCATCCTTTGCTTTGTCCTTAGGGTTTCAGTTAAAAGGTTACATTTTGAAAATGCACAGACAACACAATACATTCTGGAATTATGATATCTGGGCTCAAGATTAGGATAGAAGGTAGAAGAGTTTTAACATGCATTTATCTTTTAGCCAGAAGCATCTAGATTTCAACAATAGCTTATTGCATTGGGTCTTTATTCTTTCTCATACTTTTTAAAATTAGAATCGTTGGAGACTGTATGAAAGGTATCTCTTTCCTTCATATAGCCTCAAGAACATGTTAGTTTTCTTAAGTCCAGTAAATCTATGGGATTTTAGGAGGCTGGAGGAAGGAGTTAATAAATAGCAGAACCAACCCATCATTCAATCAATCAATCAAATACACATGGCATGCATAATGTCTGGGAGACTCTAGGTGAGATAAAGTCTTTTCTGTCTATAACTCACCCTAGATGGAGAAACAGATTTTAGAAAAGCAGACTCGGGTGAGCAAGTGTCTGTTCTGAGACTCCTCTGGATATACCTGAACCTTCTGTAACCCAGAAGAATTGATGTTGCTTGAGATGAGTCAGCCAAGTTTTAATACCTAAGATAATTTACCTTCAGGTATTGGGAATTAGGACTACATAGAAAAATGGATACAGATACAGAAAATATTAATTATACTGATGACTAAAATGCATTTGCCATTTGTGACATGTATAATATATAATAAATGAATAAATAGGGAATTATATAGTTAATGTACTTTTCTGAGTCTTTAAAAATCTTTATAACTTACATTTATATTTTCGAAAATGTAGAGGTCTTAAAGATAAGAGCTATGAAAAAGAACATTCTAACCTTCACTTCACCCCTAAGCCCTGACTCTGGAGCTTTCCAAAGACTCTCAGAATAAAAGTTATACTCAGAGCAATGTAAATGTAAGACATTTCTGAGAAGTATAATTATTTTTAAATTATAAGACCCGAAATGATATTTAGATAAGAGAGTTTAGCTCTTATAAAGAGTTGGAAAAGCTAATGGGAAAAGCAAAAATCAGTCTTCATATACCTCTGTCATAAAATAAAAGATATTTCTAAAGCAAGGGTTCTACAATGGAGTGGGCTTTCGGGATCAATAGGTGGCCTTCTCGTTTCCATTTGGTAGCATTCCAGTTGAAGTGCATCAATCTAATCTGATTCTGACCTAGAAAATTCTGACTTTGAGATTTACAACATAAGTCAAATAGATTTTCTGGTCTTGTTTTATTCTTTAAGTCAGTTTCAATTCTCTTCCGAAACTCCTTACTGACAGGAGAACATTCTGAGTTCCGATGAAAAGAGCACAGACCTGACTTTGGGAGACAGATCTCCTGACACAAATATGGCAGCAGCCTTCCATATTGAAAGTAAGTTTTCATAACATGCTTAAACTTTGTTATTTGCATAAAAATTAGATAGTATAGGCAGGCATGATGGCGCATGTCAGTACTTGGGAGGCCGAGACAGGAGGATCGCAGGTTTGAGGCCAGCCTAAGCAATTTAGCGACACCCTCAGCAAATGACTAAGACTCTGTTTCAAAATAAAAAGTAAAAAAGGGCTTGGTGTGTAGCTCAGAGGTAGAATACCCCTGTGTTCAATCACAAGTACCAAAAAAAAATATTAAATAGTGTAATACATTTCATTGTTTTTTTTTTTAACTTTTTATGTTCATTTATTGGTGCATTGTAAATTATAATTATACATTTTGATATATGTCAGGGTATGAACATCATACATGCACACATTGCAATTTCATTGTTTTTTGATAAAATCAAACATTGTAAAGTTTGTAGGTCACTCTCAGTTTATGGATTTCTTTAAGATGATCTTAAATTATATATCTATTTTCATTGACTTTCATCAATACTCATATATTTTAGTGTTTAAGTATTTGATGTTTAAGGGGGAAATCATAAGAATTGCTAAGGTCACATTTATAAGAAAATTGGTGGATTTTTTGGCATTAAGACTTCAAAGTTTCTATGCATTGAACAGGAAAAATAATTCAGTATGCTTCTCTGGGTGACTTATTTGAGAATTGTATTAATGGAAATCCAATGATGTAAAATGATCGCATAGACCAGAAGCATGAGATTGAAAATGAAAAACTCTTTATGTAATTGCTTATCTTTAATTTTATTCTTTCCCTCTCTCCAAGAGTTTATGGTCCTTTCCTAATTTGAAATAGTTAATTTCCCCAGAGGCCCTTGAATGTTATGAATTGTTAACTTAGTAACTGATAATTATAAACTACTCAGGCTTACTTGTATTTTAATTGAATCATTGCTATTTTCAGTCCATTGGATACATTTTTTTCATTTCTGTTCATAAGTGTTTTATTTCTAACAAAAGGAACCAGTATCATGGAGTAACTTATAAAAGCCCATTAACCTTGAAACTTTCTATCGTCATTTTTTTTTCTTTTGGTACTGGGGATTGACCCAGGGGCATTCTACCTCTGAGCTACACCCCCAGCCCTATTTTTTTTTATTTTGAAACAGGGTCTCACTAAGTTGCTAAGGGTGTCACTAAGCTGCCAAGACTGACCTCATTGGACCTGTGATCCTCCTGTTTCAGTCTCTCGAGTACTGGAATTGCAGGCATATGCTATCATGCCCAGCTCCTTTCTCTAATCTGTCACTCCAGTCTTTCCATATTTCAAACATGGATACGTGTATTTGTGAGTGAATACACCAGTCACAATTCTTTGTTGCATGTATTGCCTGAGTTACAGATGATGTCTCTAATTTGATTGAACTCTGACCATAGGCCAGCCATTATGCTAAGCACCTTTCTACATTATACTTAGTCTCACAAATATAAATTTTTTACAGTACCCACTTTAGAGTTGTGGTAACTGAGGATCAGAACAGTTAACTAATTCATTCAAAGGCACATGCTTATTAATCTGGATTTGAGCCAGGTATGTCTGACTCCAAAGCAGGAGTGACACATCTATGTACATTGCCTTGCATGCACCTGCAATTACTCAGGTATGAATGAACCTAGGTGAATCCTCATTAAGAAACTAATTCAACTCCAAAGTTGCTATTTTCTGGACAGTCCAACCTTTAGTTAATAAACTTTCTACCAATACCTTCTCATCTTTTGCTATAATTTTACCCATAGTGAATTTCTAGTATACCATAATGCATAGTATTATTAGACTTAAAATTGTGAAAGTAGTTTACCAAAGTATATAGTATATTTACAGGTTGTAATCTCTTTGCTGGTCTCTTTTATGTATTCTGGAAACTCTTTGTACTATGATCTCAAATACTGTACTTTTGGGGTCCAACAATTGTTGCAGTTTTTTTTGTATGTTGTTATGTTTGTTATGTTATATTATGTTGTATTGTGTTATTTATTTGTTTATTTATTTATTTATTTATTTATTGGTACTTGAGATTGAACCCAGGGTCATTCTACCTCCATTCCTTTAAAAAAAATTTTTTTGGAATCTTTTTCTAGGTTGCTGAAAGCCTTGCTAAATTGCTGAGGCTGTCCTCAAACCTTCGCTTCTCTTGTCTCAGCCTCCCAAGTACTGGGATTACAGTGTGCAGCACCACCATGCCCAGCGTGTTGCAGCTTTTCTGATACGAGACCTTGGCTCCAGTCTTTTGCTAGACTATGCACCACTCCATCATAACAGAGTTGTGTCTATAGGGAAGAGTATACCCAATGCCCATCCAGGTGGGGAACCCAGGACCATCTTTGAGAACATATTCCTGAGAACTGTTCCTGGAGAGATCAGGATTTAAGGAGAGATTCTGGTAAAGAGATGGGTGTCTTTTTGCTTCTAGGAGTGAAGAGATTCAGAAAGTGAAGAGGTAAAGTGGTGAGAGATAAAGGTAACAGCAGAAGCAAACAAGAATGTATCCCTGTGGTGAACATTCTACTGGACAAAAGAGCCATGAACTGCAAGCATTTATCCATCAGAGGACATTCCAGATATCCTTGGTTCTATTATCAAGTTACACTTATATTCTTCTAATTCCTGCCTCGTCACCCACACACGGGTTCTCATATCATGAATACTCCCCACTCTCAACCTGGGCAGAGTATTTTCCTCAGCAGGATATCATGACGTTTAATGGGAAATGTTGCTACTGGAAATACTTGGCAGGTGAGAGAAGCAAACACTAAGCCATT
Organism: Glis glis; assembly: GCA_004027185.1. NCBI lineage: Eukaryota > Metazoa > Chordata > Mammalia > Rodentia > Gliridae > Glis > Glis glis. The sequence continues at coordinate 86,965 of PVJS01000986.1, forward strand.
ATTGAGGCTCAGTCTGCAAATAATCAAGCCTGAGGGACATATTTACTGAACTGAACATTAAAGGCACATACTAGAGAGATAATACTGTGGCTAAGAATACAGATTTTTATATTGACTTGGGTAAGTCCCAACTTCTGTAAACCTGTTTCCTTATCTAGAAAAGAGGTAATTATAACTATATAAATCTCATAAAGACACTGGCAAGTTTGAATAAGTTCATTATAAAGAGCATTAAATCCAATATTTGGCACACAGTAAACATTCAATGAATGGTGGTTATTACTAAAGGGAACAATAATTGGACCAGAAGGGAAAGAGATAGAGCCTTCTTCCCATCTAAACTTTACCTTGAATGACTTTATTTTATGAGACACACAATAACCAAGAATTTAAACTATATAAGACATTTTGCCTGGATTTTGGTCTGCATTTAAAATTTGGGGATTTGTTTTCCCTGATCCTATTGCTCTGTTGACCCTATTATAGTCCAGGATGGTGGTGGTGGAGGGAGTTTGGGGGTTCAGTATACTGACTGAATTTCACATAGCCAGCCTTTTCTCTAAATCTTGAGCTCATGGAACACATTTACAGTATCTGCTTTAACATCTTTGCTAATTCTCTCTTGTGTATCTCTTTTGATTGATCTATTTTTCCCCACAGTATGAGTTTTATTTTCCTACTTATTTGAAAAGCTCTTAATTTCTGATTTGATGACAAGACTTTGGGAATTTTTTTTTACCTGCATAGATTTGTAATCCTATATTCTTGAGCTGTGTCTGGAATATTCTTAAGCTATGTAGAAATAGTGATTTGTGTTAGTCTTACTTCCATCTTCTTTTAGGCAGGACCAGAGCTGGTTTAGTGTATGTTGACATTTTTCCACTCCTAAGCAAGACTCTTTTTAGTCTAACCAATGATCCCTGAGTTGTGGCTGATGGAACAGACACCATTCCCATCCCTGTGGGTATCTTTCTCACTCATCTTTGTGGGCAGTTCTTGCTCCATTCTTGGGTAATTTCCACATAAGCACATGCTGATCACTACTGAACTGAGCACATGTGAAGATCTCTGGGATCACTACTGAACTGAGCACATGTGAAGATCTCTGGGATTGTCTTCATGTGTGGCTCTCTCTCTTTTGGTCATCGGCCTTGCAAGCTCATACTCCTTGTCCTGCCCAGAGATCCCATTTCATCTTCCTGGTTCAGAGAGACAGCTGAGCTCTGCCAGGCTGCTCCCTCTCTCTGCCCTAATCTGGAAATTTTCTCCAGGCAACACGCTGGCCCATCAAAGGTCGTCCTCATTTATTTCTCTTCTATCATGATCACTTGTTCTTCATTGCCTTATGTTCAATGCCTTGATGGTCATTATTTCTTAAATGTTATCTGTCTGATAACTGTCTGGTAAATGTTATCTGTCTCTTAGAGTCTTCTCACTCTTCAGTTGTTTCAAGTGGGAGACTAAATCTGACCCTCTTGCTTTGTCTTTACTGGAGGTTGAAGTTTGTTACAGATTATTTTTGGGGAAGAGGTATACTGGAGATAGAACCCAGGGACATTTTACCTCTGAACTACAGCCCCAGCCCTTTTTTATTTTTTTATTTTGAAACAGGGTCTTTTTAAGTGCTGATGCTGGCTTCAAACCTGTGATCCTCCTGTGTCAGCCTCCCAAGTACTGGGATTACAGGCATGTGCCACCATGCCCAGTGTATTATGTACTTGTAATCTTTTTTTTTAAAGTGGAATTGATTCTTACTTTACTTTTCCATTTTCCCCCTTTGTTGTGTCTAATATTTCCTCATGGTTTGATTCACATTATGATTTTTTATCAGAAATACTATGACAGTGATGACATGTCCACACACAATCTTATGTTACACATTATAATGATTTCTTCCATTACCTGTCATGTTAACTTAGAACAATCAGGAAAGTGGTGCCTGACAAGTTTCTCTGCAGAAAAGTTACTATTTTTCTCTTTGTAATTAAGGAATATTTTGTGTGGAGAAATTTTGAGTCTATGGAAATACCCTAGTTTTCATCAGACTTTTTTCAATTAGATTTAACATTCATTTATGCTATTGCCGTAATCAATGATTGTTACTTCTTTCTAACGTTATCTTTTCTTCTTCATTCATTGGGTTCCTCTTCATTAATTTGTTGAGTATGAAGAAGAGCTTTCCCTACTCCTTTATTTATGTGCATGTTTATTTATTAATGAAATTATGGATTTATGTGTTTAAATGTGTTTTGACTCAAGGATTCTTCACAATTGGTTATAACCTGTCATTATAATTACTTGTTTTGATACACAAATGATCCCATATTTGGGAGTAGGTATACTTTCAAGCTGGCTGCCACTCATTTTTCAGATTCCCAATATTCTTAATCATTTGCTTACTTTCTGGTATAGCAGGATTTGGAGGTTCATTGTAAATTTAACTTTCCAGCCCCAACACTAGAATAAACATTTTTTCTCAGGATTCCTGGCTCCATTTAGTGAAGAATGATGTATAGAAAAATGGCTTTGGGGCTAGTTCTCATTGCTTCAAGGCCTGGTCCACTAGTTAGAAATGATAGGTAGAAGAATATAGATAGATGGTAGGCTAGGCATTCATATTACATGTGTTCACACATCTGCATCTTCTTCTATTTTTATCTATTTATCTATTCGACCATTAAGTACATTTCCTCCATTTTCTTACAATGGAGTCTCTCATATTTGGAGAGGTTTTTCCATTCCTTCAAGGAAGTAATTTTATTCTTCTTTTCAGCATATTTTTAAAGGTTATTTTGGACCCAAACAACTTCCCCTAGCCTGGTAACCATTAAGCTGCCTCATTGTTTTATTGTAACATCATTATGATTCTTTTCTTTTTTACTCTGCTGTGCAATAGATCTCAAAACTGCCTAAATGAAGTTTTGTACTCTTTCACCAGCAATACTCCAATTCCTCCTTCCCACCCACCTCTACTCACCCTCTGGTAACCATTCCGCTCCCCAGTTCTATGAGTAAACCTTTTTTTGATTCCACATGAGTGGGAATGTGTGGTATTTGTCTTTCTGTTCCTGGCTTATTTCACTTAGCATAAAATCCTCCAGGTTCATTCACATTGTCATAAATGATAGAATTTACTTCATTTTAAAGGCTAAATAGTATTCCATTATGGATATGTACTACATTTTCTTTATCCATATATATTTGAATGGATATTTAGGTTGTCCATCAATCAACAACCTGTATGAATACTACTGCAATGACCATGGGATCCAAATGTTTCCTTAACAGTTGGATTTCAATTCCTTTGGATGTATATCCAGAAGTGGGATTTCTGGATCATATGGTAGTTTTATTTTCAGTTTGTTGAGCAACCTTCATACCATTTTCCACAATGGCCATATGAATTTACATTTCTACCAATAATGTACAAAGATTCTCTTTTCCCCACATCCTTGACAACTCTTGCTAACTTTAATTTTTTACTTTTTGTTTGTACGAGGGATTGAACCCAGGGACATCTCTGAGCTACACTGCCAGCCCCTCCCCATTTACCCATTTATTAAACACTGTCTTGCTAAGTTGCTGAGGGTCTCCTAAGTTTCTAAAACTGGCCTTGAACCTGCAATCCTTCTGTCTTAGCCTCCCAAGTAATTACAAGTGTGTGGCACCATGCCTGACTATCTTTTGTCTTTTTGAAAATAGACATTCTAACAGGTCTGAGGTGATTTTTTATTGTGGTTTTAATTTGTATTTCCCTAATGATTAGTGATTCTGTGTATTTTTTTAATGTACCTATCAGTCATTTCTATGTTTTCTCTTGAGAAATGTCAGTTCAAGTCCTCTGCCCAGTTTTTAAATAGACTGTTTATTTTCTTCCTATTAAGCTGTGTTCTTTATACATTTTGAATATTATCCTCATATCAGATGTATGATTTGCTAATATTTTCTCCCAGTCTGTAGGTTATCTCTTCACTTTGTTTTGTTTGTGTGCAGAAGCTTTGAGTTTGATATAATTCCTTTCGTCTATTTTTATTTTTGTTGTTCAAGCTTTCAGAGCCATATCCGAAAGAAATAATTGCCCAAACTAGTGTAGACTTTAAGTCAATTAGATCCTGGTATATATTTCCTTTTGTCCCTTCCTTACAGCTGTAGCTTGGCCTTTAAAACCTTGAATATTCTCTGAAAAACACCATTAAGTACATATCCCCTTATTACTTTTATAGTTTATTCTTTCCCATTTCCAGAGATAAAACATTTTCCTGAGCAAAATATCTGAGCTGAGTGTGGTAGTGCACTCCTGTGATCCCAGTACTTGGGAAGTTGAGACTCCCGGTACTTGGGAGGATCACAGGTTCAAGACCAGCCTCAGCAACTTAGCGAGACTCTCAGCAACCTAGCGAGACTCTGTCTCAAAACAAAAAAATGAAAAAGGGCTGGGGGTGTAGCATGGAGGTAGGATGCCCCTGGGTTCAATCCCCAGTGCAACACACACACACACACACACACACACACACACACACACACACACACAATCTGTTCATCTAAAGCAAAAGGCAGCAATTTTTTCATAAAGAGCCACATAATAAAAATTTGAGACTTTATATACTGTCCAGTTTTATAATCATCTATCTCTGACACTGTAATACATCAATAAACAATACATTAATGAATTAAAGTAGCTGTCTTCCAGTAAAATTTTATTTACAAAAATAGGCAGTGTTTCTGAATCTGTCAGCGGGCTTTATATAATCTGTGATCCCTAATTTAAAGTTTCTTTAAATTTTTCTTTCTTAACTTTTTTCTATGCAAACATAATTCCTCAAATTAAGGTTTAATTAATACAAACTTTCTTTAATTGTATTTTAGATCTTTATAGTCATCATAAATTTCACTGTTTTCCTTCTGCCATATAACCAAATGGAAGCTTTATTTCCTGATTTAGTTTAGGATAACTAAGCTTGTATAACACAATCTAACACTATCCTCAACAAACAGTGGCTGAAAGAATATCAAAGTTCATTATTCCTTCTCATAAAGTCAGAGGTGAATGTTTGAGGAGGGTGAGCAACACATGTCAGCCAGTGACCCGTGTTAAGGCTGGCTTGGCTATTTGGATGCATGACTCCTAAGTAGGCTGTGGTAGCCGCCATTCCAGCCAGCAAAGACGGTAGAGGAGTGAGGTGTAGCCACACGCATGCTCTCACCTTGCCCAGAAATTGTACACATCCCTGATGCTCACATCCCATTGGAGATAGCTTGGTCATGGGACTAGACACAATTACAAGGGAATTTGAGATATGTAGAGTAGCCACACTTCCAGTTATAATTTTGTTACTATGAAAAAGTGGAGAATGGATTTTTGTGGACCATAGCATCTTCAATGTTGTGTGGAATAGTCCCAGAAAACAGAAGGATGACTCTACTACATCTAGCAACAAGTGGACAGCCAGCATCAGAAACTGTTCTAAAGTAGATATTTATGTGAAGTAAAGAAAACAAATGCATATAGTCCAAAACTAAATGCAGAAGTCAACCTTCTACTGGCCCGACCAAAAGTTCCTGGCATGTAGAATGGATCCTCAAATGCTCTGCATTTTTATTTCACAATTAACCAGACATTGGGAGCCATAATTAGTCATTAGGGCCAATGACTCAAAAAATAGGTGGATATGAAGCAGAGGAGAATATTGATAAGCTAGAAACCACCAAAACGCTGACTCTGTCTCTACCTCAAACCATGACAACTTCAGAGAATGCCTGTTGCTTCTTCACTTATCCCTAACACACCCCTTTTGTCCAACTCAATCCAGAACCCTTGAGAGAAGCACATTGCAATAAATAAAGGGCCAGCTTGACCAACCTGACAGTGTCCAAGCCCCCTAGCTGGAAACATGTCTAGGAGATATTTTAATAAAAAAGTAGATATTTGAATTTTTTCTCCTGCCTTTATCTTCTTTCCCAACCTAGAAATTCTGTAGGATTTTAGAATGCATTGCTTACAGTTATTCTATCACTAATGGGACCAGTATGTTTAGAATGATGCTTTGCTCATCTCAATGTAAAGTGAAGGGGTTGAAATGGATGGTTTCTTAGATCCCAGGATGTTCTTTGCTTCTAATAGCACATGTGAAGTGTTTTCCTTTTCTTCTGAATGCATTTTCCCTGAATGAGTTTTCACAAAGCTCAATTTTAAATAATAGAAACTTTGATTTTTCTCCTTAAAGACTACTCCATTTAGAATGTCTCTCCCATCATAAACAAGATAATTCTACTTTCAAATGCAAGAAGTCATGTTCGAGTACAACTTTCATCTGTCTTCACATTAGATCTACATAATAGAGTAATTGAAAAAAAAGACAGAAATATACACATTATTGAGCTTCAATTAAATTTCAGAGCTGGAATATGTACACAAGGAAGTAGTCAACCACAGCTTAATGCATTTAAAATTGCAGATGTCATTAGTGTTGTACATTAACAAAGCACAAATGAACTATCTCATGACATTAGCTTTTAAAAACCACTTCAGATGCATTTATACTCAAAATCCAAATATCCCCATTATTTTAAACAACAAATTGGTTTCTGAGTTGTAGCTTAGATTATGTGAGTCAATATGAAAATAGCCTCCTAATTCCATTTTCATGCTGCAAAATTTGACATGTACATAAAATCACTCAATAGAGATACTATAATTTTACTTCAACCAACATAAAAGATTTTATATGTTGATGAATTTGGCTAATTTTTCCAGAGTGAAATATTAGAATAATAATTTTCTGGGTTTGGGGGGCGGTTACTGGGGATTGAACACAGGGGCATTCTACTACAAACTATACTCCCAGCCCTTTTTATTTTAAAACAGGGTCTCGCTGAGTTGCTGAGGGTCCTGCTAAGTTGCTGAGGCTGGCCTCAAATCTGCGCTTCTCCTGTCTCATCCTCCCAAGTACTGGAATTACAGACAGGCACCACGGCACCCAGCTCTCTGTTTTAACAGAAAATAAATTTAAAAAATAGACAAGTCCTGCAAAAAGAGCTTGTATTGGATTATATTTCTTTTAACTTTTTTGCCATTTATGCACCATTTGAGTTAGTCAAGCAAACAATGACATAGTTCTTGAACGAGGATCTTTGTATCCCTAATATTTTTTTTTTCAAAATGATCCAAAGCCTTTGCTAAAAAAGCATGCACTGTATTCCCTTAGTCCTGCCTCTGACATCCCACAAACTTCCACAGATGGTTCTGATGCACACCCAACACTGGGAACTGCTGTTCTGCTATTGTTGAATGCAACTAGATTTGACCTAATAATGATGAAAGAGACTTTCAAATGTGAAACTTCTGAATTTCCAGTACTTAGGACCTTGTCAGTCTCTCACCTTAAAGTGCTTGATTGGCTTGGGCTCTCATTATTTCTTTCCCCGATTACAATAGGTTCCCCCGATATTGGCAAACTATTGTTCTGCTTCCTTTCTGGCACCTCTCTTTTCTTCTTTTGGGTTCATCCTTCACATTGGCCACCAGAGGTAAGTTGTTGTCAGAGGTAAGTCTCATCATGTGATGACCAGTTTAATAGCCTGAATTTGTTCCTAATACAGAGGCTGATTTCTGTTATCTGAGACTTTCAAAATCAGGCCACATCTCAACAACCCAGGCCTTATCTTCTCACTCTATAAACCATGTATATTCAACTCACACAAAAAATTCTCAGTGTTGTGGAGGGGGTAGGTGTACTGGGGAATGAAATTGACCAAATTTTGTCATGTACATGTATGGATATAACACAACGAATCCCATGTTTATGTGTAGTTGTAACGCACCAATATGAAAAAATAGAGATGTCTCCTGTACCCTTCACCTAGTTTCACCCAACAGTAACAGCTTGCAAAACAATAGTATAATGTCAAAGCCAGGAAATTGATATGTTCGCCAGCAATGTATGAAACATCTAATATCTTTGCGTCCTTTACATTTAGTGATTGGTGTTTTTTATTTTAGCTATTCTAATAGGTAATAAAACAATATTGCATCATGGTTTTAAATGTGTTTATTTAGTGGCTAATTATGTTGTACATCTTTTCATGTGTTTATTTGACATTTGTGTCTACTTTCTCATGAATTGTCTGCTCATGTCTCTTGCCAATTTTCTAACTTGATTTTTTTCTTTTTCACTGTTGAGTTTTTACTGGATTTTTTCTTTTTTTTACTGTTGTTATATATTCTAAGTATTAACTCTTTGTCAGATATATGTTTTGCAATTATCTTCCTTCAGCCTTTGGCTTGTCTTTCATCCTCTTTACATGGGCTTTTGTTGAAATAGTTTTGTTTTGTTTTGCCTAGTGTTACTTACATATTTATTTATTTATTTACTTATTTTTTAATATATTCATTTATTGGTGCACTGTAGTTATACATTTTGATAAGTGTCAGGGTATCAGAAGCATGCATGCACACATTGCTCATTTAGCCTTCCCTCAAATCCCACCCTATTCCCTCCCTCTTCCCTCCTTTTCGTGCTCAGCATAGTGATTGACTCTGAGAAATTTGTGTATATACATCATGTACATTAGTGGTTTTCCCACTTCCCCCCTCCCATCTTCCTCAGTTAGGTCCCCTTCTTGCTCATCTAAAGTTTTCTCCTTTGTCTGGAGTCCCTTTTAAGTCCCATTCTCCCTAGCTTCCACATATTAGAGAGAACATCCGACTTTTCACTCTTTGTGACTGACTAAACTCACTTAGCATAATGTACTCCAGATCCCTCCATTTCCCTGGAAATGATGTAGTTTTGTTCTTCGTTATGGCTGCGTAAAATTCCATTGTGTACATATCCCATAGTTTTGTAATCCATTCATCTGTTGATGGACACCTTGACTGTTTCCAAAGTTTGGCAATTGTGAATTGTGCACATATAAATGTGAATCTATTGTCCCTCTCACTGCAAGCATGGGTCTCCACAGTCTCCACTTGGGCTGTCCTTATGTCTCTCTCTGTCTACACCTATGGCAGGTGTCACCAGCAGGGGGCCCCGGGCTTGTGTCTCTCTTTGCCTACAGAAGTGGCGGATGTCGCTTTGACCCGATTCTGTGCAAACACGGAACTCCACGTTTTCCACAGAAAGGGCTGGTTTGGTCCAATTTTCCCCAGGTCCCATAGCTGTATGTCCTGTGGCGATCCCCGGGTACTATAGGGCACTGTGATCTGCGGGCTGCAAGTCTGTCCCACCCAAATGTCGCCAAGAACTGTCTGCTTATCTACGCGTCTACCACGTCCCACAGCAGACCCCACTCCCACCTCCGCCGGGGCAATCTGCACTGTCTCAGACCCCGCAAGTCCCTGTGGCCACGCTGGGTGGTCTCCCCCTGGGGCGGCTCGTTGATTTAGGGTCTCGTTGAGCGCTGCTCTTAATCTCTGGGGCAGGGGTTGGGCTCGGCCGCTGCCGCAGGTTCTGGTCAGGCCTCCGGCTCTGGGGACTCTGCTGAGCGTGGGTCAAACTGCTGCTCGCTTTTGTCGCTGATGCTCTGCAGTGCTGGTTTTAGAGGAGCTCCCTGGCTTCTTTGTTGGTGGCCTGCAGAAGCCGCAATGCCGGTAGCTGTCGGCGCGGTCTGACCAAGAGGGCGCTGCCGCTGCCACTTCCGCCGATGCAGCAGTTCGGGTCTGTGTCGTGCATGGAGCGAGTTGCTGGTCGCCTTCACTGCTGCTATTCTGCAGCTGCTGGATTCACAGCAGGTCGCTGGTGTCTCCATTGGTCTTGTGTGGAAGCCACAATGCTGGTAGCCGCTGGTAAAGTCCTGCCAAGATGGCGCCACTGCAGCCGCTGTGGCCGCCGCCGTTTGGTGTGTCGAGTGTGGAGGAGCCGCTGCTCGCTTTCGTCTCTGCTGATCTGCAGTTGAACTCACAGCAGGTCTCTGGCTTCTCTGCTGCGGCGTGTAGAAGCTGCAATGCCGGGAGCCGCTGGCGTGGTACGGCCAAGATGGCGCTGCCGCCGTTCCTTAGGTAAGGTGCTTGGAGCTTTTTATTTTGCTCTGTTTTGTCTTCTGGCTTTGATTCCATCACATTTCAGTTTTCATTGTTTAGTTTAACTTTTTGTTGCTTTTCTTCTGTCAAGAAGTTGCTTTCATGGCACTTGAGATCCAAGTCTCAGAGAGATAGTAACGTGGTCTCCCTTAGTCACCATTTTGGACCCCGATTGGAAATAGTTTTTAATTATGAATATATCAAATTCATCCGTTTTTACATTTTATGGATCATGGTTTTGGTGTCAAGCCTAGTAAATCTTTGGCAATCCAGCCCTTGAGCACAAAAATATTCACCTAAATTACATTCTAAAAGTTTCATGGTTTTCTACTTTAAACCCATAATCCATTTAATTTAATTTTCTCTAGAGTGTGAAATTTAGTTTCAAATTTTGTTTTTTGCTTATGAATGCCTAACTACCTCACCACCATTTGTTTAAAAGCCCATCTTATATCCATTGACTTATTTTGGCACCTCATCAATGATCAAAGTATGTTTTTTACATGTGGAAATATGCCACTATGAATCTGATTATTCTGTATAATTAAAATGCACTAAAAGAGAAAAATAAATAAAATGACAGTATTAAAAATAATTGGGGCTATATAACCCTTATAATTTGTAAAACAATTTTACATGCATTACCTTTATAGTATTTCTTGTTACTTTAGTACAGATGCATATACCAAAGATTTTCCTATTTATTTGAGGTCAAATTTGCTCAGCTAAAGCTAGGACTCAGATCCATATCATTATTTAATGCTGATGTGTAACACAGAGATCATTATACATGCTAACTCAAAAGAAAATTGTTGCCATGGAAAAAAGGCTGAGGTGTGTTCTAAATCAAAGAAGTCCAGAGAGACAAAATAAAAACAAAAAAATTCTCAGCATTAAGGAAAACACAACTTGCCTTTGGCACATCATGACTAGTGTTACCTTTCCCCGAAACCTCTCTTTTCTCTTTCACTCCCCACTTTACTAACTATACTTTTAAAAAATAACCTTACCGTTTTAGATTTATCAAACATTTATCGAGATAATACTGAGAGTTTTCACATTCCTCATACCTAATTTCTTCTTGTTAAAATCTTACGTTAGTATGTTATATTGGTCACAATTAATGAACGTGTATTGACACATTATTACTAAAGTCCATACTTTACTTGTATTTCTTTAGATTTTACCTAACTGTTCATTTTATATTTCAGTATCTCATAGAGGATTCTGCATTACATGTAATGATCATATTTTTTTAGGCTCTAAAGTACGGGCTTGTTTTTTATGGACTTAACAGTTTGGGAGTGCATTTGTGTGTTAGTCAGCTTTCCATTGCTATAACAAAGTATCTGTCCTTTCTATACTGTATGTTTTAGAAGACAGCTACTTCACACACCCCACACTTAAAAAGTTAGGAGTTATCCTCCACCTCTTTGGGATAATTTTGAAATAAATTATTTGTAATTCTGTCCGTGAAATTTGTCTGTTCCCCCCTATTTATTTATTAACTCAATCATTGACATATTTATAAGGATTCACAGATATTTAGTTTATATTTTTTATTATAATTCATTATTTTATTATTTTATTGTTCAAATTGTTCTACTTTCGCCACTGTGAGATCTTCCAATTACCTCTGTATCTCTTTGTCATATTCCCATTATTGTGGGGACTTTTTGCTTTACAATAGTACTGCTTCATTTTCTAGTACTATAAAATGGTCAGGCTTATTTTGTGTATTTTCTGACCCAGCCCTAAAATCAGTCATTTCTTCAAAGAGTCCTGGTTCTTTTAATTGGGGAATGGTATTAAAAACCAATCTCTGAGCACTAGTTTTACTCATTGCTGGTGGGATGTTTTTGCTGCTAGGCCATTTCGGCTGTCATGATAAGGAAATATATGTGTTAAACTATCATAGCATCCTATTGCTGTTGTAACATCAACCTAGTGGCTTTAAGCAACACAGATTTGTTCCTGTTGTGCTAGACGTCCAAGTCTACAGTGGAGCTCGGTGGCCTAACTTCAAGGCGTTGGCAGCCTCTGGTCCTCTTAAGCGCTCTGCAGGATAATTCAGCATCAAGCCTTTCTTTTCCAGCTCCAACAGGCTGCCTTCATTCCTTGACCAATGATGTTGTTTTATACATCCCTTTTGTTTCATCAGGTCTGCATTCCATCTTGGCATCCCTGATCTCCTAAATGATTTTGTAAATTTGCTTATCGTAAGGTAAGCATTAAGTTTCATGATTCTGGCAAGAGCACAGTGTCCTTTGTTTAACATTATGGTAGCTTTTAATCTAAATCAAACACCATCTCTGTTCTAAAGCCATCTCAGATTTTTGCTTGTCTTTCCTGTTGTTGCATTTTTACTTGTTTGTTTTTGGCAGATAGCACCTTTCCTTTCTTTTTATGCTCTTATATCACACCACTGAATGTTTTGAAGATTTTTTTTGTGTGCTGGGGATTGAATCCTGGGACTTTCTACCACTGTGCTACACCCCCAATCCTTTTTCTTTTATATTTTGAAACAGAGTCTTGCTAAGTTACCTTGGACTGGCCTCGACCCTGAGATCCTCATGTCTCAGCCTCCCAAGACCTGGGATTATAGGTGTGCACTACCACGCCTGGCAAATTTTTATGTATTTTCAAAATTGTATTTTTGCATGTTGGAATACTTAAACACTAGATTATTTGCTCTTTGACATTATGGGATATGTTTTGCTTCCTGCGAATTCATCATTTGGCATGTGGATTTCTGAAGTTAGACACTCTTTAAATAATAAATTATTTTAAATAAAAAGGTCATAGAATTCTTAAAATTGATTTTAAATATACTAAATGAATTTATCATGGTGCTGAAAAGGTACATTATTTGTTATTCTTATTAAAATAATCTTCATAGGTAAATTAATAAACACATTACCTAGATATTTTTTAAATTGCCAGCATCTATAAAACAGATTTAAATAAAAAGCAATTGCAGAAAACTAGGTCTTGTATAGCTACTGTATTTGGATAGGTTTATTAAGCAAAATGGGTTTACAATTGGGCTAAAAAGGAAAAATACATCAGATTTTGGCAGAAGGAAAAGATATCTCTGATGAGAATAGGGAAGTCCCTAAATGCAACTCTGTAGAACATAAATCATGAAAGCTACTAGAGTCACATTAAGTTGGTCTTAAATATGAGAAAGAACCCTGGGAGAGCAGCACTGTCTCCATCTTGTGAGTAATAATGACTTCCTTGGGTTTCTTCTAAATGAAATAGAATCTACTTAGACTCTTCAAAATGTGTTTTTAATTCTTTTATAGTCACATGGCCCTAAGCTGCCATGTTTTATAGACTAGGAGGCAGTATTAGTTCTTGATTATTTATGTTTTGGGTGGCATTCATATTTGCACTTATCACCTATTAACTACATAAAGTTGGCAAAATTATTTAATTTTAACACATATTGTGGGGTTTTCTTGTGAAGATTCTATGAATAGAAAGTTTAGCACATGATGAGTACTCCAAAGACATTAGTTACCTATTATTATTAATGACATTATTACAAGAGTTATATTCAATGTGATAGAAAATTTAAAGAAAAATATTTGAAAAAATGGATACCATGAGCCAGGCGTGGTGGCGCACGCTTGTAATCCCAGTACTTGGGAGGCAGAGACCGGAGGATCCAGTTGGCGGCTAGCCTCAGCTACTTAGTGAGGCCCTCCGCAACTTGGTGAGACCCGGTTTCAAAATAAAGTATAAAAAATAGGGCCGGGGGGATAGCTCGGAGGTAGAACACCCCTGGGTTCAATCCCCAGTACCGCAAAAAAAAAAAAAGAAAGAAATGGATACCATGAGCTATAAAAGATGGTTTGTAAGAAGAAATACATTAGCTCAAGAATTGTTGAAACTCCTGTTTGTCTTTATATCAATGGAAAATCTATTGGAGGTAAAGTATTCATGTTCTCTTCATCCTGATGCACGTAGACTTAGTCATCAACAAACTCAGAGAAACTCTTTGGACTGTAAGTTTAAAAATAGCAATCTTGTCAGTTCTAGCTGTTTTCCTTCCAAAACCTCCATCCTGCAAGGCATTCCTTCCCTGGCCCAGTAAAGTAATCCTGGTTCTATTGCATTCACTTTGTTATTTTTTTTTTTTCGGTACCGGGAATTGAACACAGGGGCGTTCTACCTCCGCGCTAAACCCACGGCCCTATTTTTTATGCTTTATTTTGAAACCGGGTCTCACGAAGTTGTGGAGGGCCTCACTAAGTAGAGAGAGAAAGACAGGGAAAGAGAGAGAGAGAGAGAGAGAGAGAGAGAGAGAGAGGAGACAGCGAGAGAGCGAGAGCTGAGGCTGGCTGCGAACCCTGATCCTCCGGTCTCTGCCTCCCAAAGTACTGGGATTACAAGCGTGCACCACCATGCCCGCCCGGTGCCACTTTGTTATTCTCTTACACCTTTTGGTGGGCAGATACACAGTTCTCTGGCTTGTGACAATTTTATTTCTCATCCTCTGTGGCCCTCCTCATGCTTGAGCCGGGCTAGCTGCTATCAGAGTTCACTTCCTCTAACAAGTGCACATCCCACCTGGCATGATGCACCTTCCCAAAGCACAGTGACATCTAGTGCTTCTCTCTCTAAAGTACAGAGGCCCTTTTGTTTCAATCAACTCCACTGGTCAGTTTGACCTTTCAGACTAGTTGTTCTCACTCTCAGCATCACCTGTATTGACATTTTGAGCTGGATGATTCTTAGTTGTGGGAGCTGTCCTTTGCATTTTAGAGTGTTTAGCATTATCCCTGGCCTCGAACTACCGGAGTCTGGAAGAACACACCCTCAGCCACAGTTGTGACTTCCAAAATTATCTCCAGACACTGCCAAATGTCCCTGGGGGCAAAATTGCCTCTGGTTAAGAACCAGGACTATAGACAAATAGATCCCATCTTGGCCACTAATTAGAATTTCCTGGGGAATTAAAAATTATTTATATATACACATCTTTGTGTGGATATTACCCAAGAGATTCTATTTTAATTGTTTGGGGGTGAAATATAATAGTGAGTACTCAAAATAAAGAAGAAGAAAAAAAGGACAAGAACAACAACAAAACTTGACACTTACCTTGTGTTACTTACAAAAGCCTAGGTTCAATATTATTTATGGAATGTTGTAGCACATAATAAGTCCTGACTCTTTTTGGCATTTAATAGATATTTCAAAATAATGAAGTGAATAAACGCATGAATTCAACAACCTGCGCTTATCTATATCACAGACACAATTCCACATTTCACTGAAATTATCTATTTATTTGTTTATAACTATATTATATATTTGTTGAAGAAAGTTCCCTATATTTTTATTCCAGCTTCATACTTGGTGTATATTTGACAGTTAATAAGAATTGATGAAGTAGGAATGAATAAATAACACAAGGAACATAGCATTTCGAACTTATCTTTTCTTAATATGGCAGAGACTACTAGTTGCAGTTTGTTATTAGTATAATTCTACCAACTCAATATTTATTCTCATTTTTTCCAACCAATAGAAAGCTAATTTATTTGAGAAGGGATATTCCCAGTTCAAAGAGTAGATTTCCCAGACTTTCTGTAGCCAGGTATAGTTCTGAGAATACATGTGGCCAGATGGCTGGAGCTTCAGATGCCCTGCCGAGTTATAACATGACTTTAGAATGAAAGCCATTTGCTTAATAGCACACTTATAAAGAGCCAGTTTTGTCATGCCAGCACTAGAGTGGCATGCAATTGAGAGAGAAAAAAAATTCTCAGAATGTTAGATTTAATTGAGAGAGAAAAAAAATTCAATTCAACCTTGTTTCCGATTTTTGTTATTAGCGGCTTAGTGCATATCTTAACCACTACAATAATCAATAGAATATACTGTGTTGAGAAGGCCATTTATCTTCTCTTTATTATACTTTGTGCTTTTAGGGGCATATAACTGTAAATATGTGTTACATTATCATAATTCTTATGGGGATGCACACATTATCTGATGTCTGGGCATATGCATTTTGATCTGATTTTTACATTAAACCAGAGTACTCCTTTATGGAAATTACATCTAGACCATTTTCTCAGAATTCCAGAATGTACCTTTGAAACATGTCTAAATTGCATATCACAATGTTCACTTGCCTTTAATGTGAATTTTCTTGCTGTGAACGTGACGTCCATGTAAGAAAGTTTCCTTTGAGAGCTTGCATTTAGAATTGTAAGCTACACATAAAAAAAAAATATGACTGGCATGCCTGCTGTTAAGTGGTTGCTTTCAGAAAAATAAATCTTTCCTTTCAGCAAGATTCAGCTATCTAAATTAACTCAAATGGAATGGAAATTGCCCTCTCAACTAATAATGCACTAGGAAATGTTCATTTAAGGATAATTGTCTACCGGTAATTACTCTCACAGGTCACCATCTTTAAGAAGCAAGCAAGCGATTGTGCAAAATTCCGAGGAATAGTTGAATAGTAACATTGTGAAAATATTGTAAGCTTTCAGGGAGAGAACTCTGAAATATTTACAGGCTTCAGATTCTCCACCTAATTGCTTAAAAATGCACACTTATTAACATGATCACTCATTTCCTTGTAGCTCCTCAAAATGTAAAATAAGGAGCACTGTTCACGTATTATTTTGTAAAACTTACATTTCCAACAACTAAAAAGAAATATGGGTTTTTGTAACTCACCTACTTTCCATCCATGTGTTCAGGTCTTATTGTTTTTTCTCATGTGAGCAAAATAAGAAAAACAAATTATCCTGTAGGGGTTAAATAAGAAAAAAATTGAGTGGAAAATAGCATTTCTATTAGAGCAATTTCATCACAAATATAGCAGTAATCATTTGCAAGGCACTTAGTCTACAGAACAATATTATGGATGGAGGATACATCCCACATCATTGTTATTGCCAAAAAAAAGTAAAGGACTATTATTTAAAAACAAATCAAAGCAGGGCATGGTGATGCATGCCTGTAATCCAAGTACATGGGAGGCTGACACAGGTCTGAGGCCAGCCTCAACAACTTAGCGAGACCCTCTGCAACATACCAAGACCCAGTTTCAAAATAAAAAATAAAAATGCCTGGGGGTGTAGCTTGGAGATAGAATGGCTCTGGGTTCAATCCCTAGGAACACAAACACACACACACACACACACACACACACACACACACACACCTAAAGCAATTAATTCTGCCACAGTTCTAAAATATTTTAAGTATAATTTTGTTATTTATATGTGTGGGGGGTGGGTACCGGGGACTGAACCCAACCCAGTGACTCTACCACTGAGCTACCTCCCAAGTCCTCTTTTCAAATTAAAATTAAAAATGTTTTAATTAGCGCTTTGTAATTACACATCATAGTGAGGTTCAGAGTGGTACAAATGCACATGCACACAGCCCTTGTTGTGTTTCCCTCTGCCTCCCACCCTTCTCTCCACCGCCCCATACATGTTAGTGAGATTGATGGTCATACCTTCATACACAGACATAGCATTATTTGAACTGTTTCCTTCTTCAATCCTGCTTTCCTCCTCCCCACACCCCTCTCCAACCCCTTCTATTATCCTATTTGTCTCTCTCCTCATTTGTCTTAAGTTCCTTGTGTTTCCTATTTTCTCTCTAACTTCCATATATATGAGAGAAAACATACCACCTTTGACTTTCTGCAACTGACTGATCTCATTAAGCATAATACTTGATAATTCCATTCACATTCCTGCAAATACCATAATTTTCTTCTTTATGATGGAGTAAAATTCCATTGTGTATATATACCACATTTTTTATCCATTCATTTGTTGATGGATAACTAACAGGGTCTCAAGTTGCTAATGGCCTCACCCTCCCAAGTACTGGGTTTAAAGGTGTGTTTGCCACTGTGCCTGTTATTAATTTATTAAGATGATACTAGGAATACTACTTCTTACTATTCCTTGGAGCACATTTACAACTTAGTTGAACAGAATTATTTACCGTGTTTTATATATGTTTTATATATGTTATATATGTTTATATACTAATAAAGGTATGCTTATGAGTTTTTTGCAACAACAGGGTCCTTATGCTGTAAAATTACATACAATGTATTATTTTGTTTTGCTATGTCTGTTGTTAATATTTTCTTGAATGTTTTCCACCTGGAGTAGGTGAAATTCATTAGGGAAAATATGTTGGGAAAGTGCGTTTAGAAGCTACAAATACAGAATGAATGTACCTTTAAAAGGATTGGAGAAGTAGGAGGGAGATTAGCAACCCCCAGGGACAGAAAGTATTTTGATAAAGGAGCAGTCACCACTTTCAAAACTGCTGACAAGTCAAGCAAAAGAAGAAATACATGGTGACCATGAGGCTCAGTGTCATATGGGTTATTGATTGAGTGACTACAATGTGATCCAAGTAGGACTCCTTCAGGAATGAGACTTCACTTTGTGGTTACAACATAGAATACTGTGAGATTCTCTTCTTTCCACCCTTAAAGCTAAAAGAATCCAACAATTTTATTTACATGAAAATAAGTTCTCATTATTTTACCATTAAGACTGTTTTTTTACAGTTTACATGGTTTAAATATCTTATGAAAAGTAGCAAATTATGAGTAATTACAAATTTTCTAGCATGTTGTAAAATGGTGGCATACATAATATTTTAAGACAATCTTCCAAATAAGGTCTCCTCTTTTATATATATACATTACCTCCCTCAAAATAAATTTGTTTCCAATATAATCTTTTATGTATATTTTGTGTCATAAATGAGAAAAACTGGGCTCTATTATACTACATTTTATTTTGAATTATAAAAAACAATCTTGTAATTTGCAGGACTATCCAAATCCATGAATATCTATGTCTATATCTATATATCTGTCCCATACACACACATACATATATGTACACATATATCATTTATATGTACATACGTACATCCCTGTACTAGGTTTTCCATTTTATTGGAATTTTTCAAGTAGTTTCTCATGATCCTCTGGATTTCCATGCTTTCTGGGTTAATAACACCTTTTTCATCTCTTCTGTTAGTAATTTGAGTTGATTCTCTCTTTCTTTTGGCTAGGTTGGCTCATGGTTTATCTATCTTGTTTATTTTTTTTGAGAAACTAGCTTTTGGTTTTGTTGATTTTTTGTAATTTTTTATTTTTTACTTCATTGATTTCTGCTCTGATTTTAATGATTTCCTATCTTTTACTGGCTTTTGGATTAGGCTGTTCCTGTTTTTCAAGGACTTTAAGGTATGTCATTAGGTTATTTATTTGTTGATTTTCTGTTCTTATGTGAGCACTCAGTGCTATGAAGATTTTGATATGTTGTGTATCTATTTTATTTATTTCTAGGAATTTCTTAATTTCTCCACTTATTTCTTTTATGACCCATTCCTCATTCAGCAGTATGGTGTTCAGTCTCCACGTGTTTAGGAGGTTTCTCTGGGTCTTCTTATAGTTTATTTCTAGTTTCATTCCATTATCGTCTGAAAAGATGCAGGGGGTTATGTCACATTATTTGAATTTGCTAGCGCTTACTTTGTGGCCTAGGATATGGTCTATTTTGGAGAAGGTTCCGTGAGCAGCTGAAAAGAACGTGAATTCAGCTGTAGTTGGGTGGAATATTCTGTATGTGTTTAGTAGATCCATTTGATTTATGGTTTTCCTTAGGTCTGAGGCATCTTTACTGACCTCTTGTCTAGAAGATCGATTTAGTGGTGTGAGAGGGGTGTTCAAGTCTCCCAATATTACTGTATTGGAATCTATGTGTGACTTAATGTTACAAAGAGTTAGTTTTATGAAAGTGGTTGCACCTATGTTTGGGGCATAAATGTTGAATATCGTTATAACCTCTTGTTGGATGGTTTCTCTTACCAGTTAAAAATAACCTGCTTTTAATCTTCTGATAAGGTTAGGCTTGAAGTCTATTTTGTCTGATATCAGAGTTGCTAGTCCTGTTCATCTTCGAGTTCTATTAGCATGGATTACCTTGCTCCAGCCCTTCCCCTTTACTTTGTGAATATCTTTACTTGTAAGGTATGTTTCTTGCAGACAGCATATAAATGGATTGTGATTTTTTAATCCATTTTGCCACCTTATGTCTTTTGATTGGGGAGTTGAGGCCATTGACATTCAGCGTGATTATTGAGAGATGATTTTTAATTCCTAACATTTTGAGTTGTAACTTCTGTTTTAGGTAGTGTTTGTTCTTCTTTAGTTTGTTGTTTGTTTGATGGAAATCATTGTTTCTCTGGTTATGACATTTATTTATTATTTTTTCTTTGTGACTTATCTCTTTGAGTATTTTCTTTAGTGCTGGTTTGGAAGACATAACGTGTTTCAGCTTCTGTTTGTCATGGAAGATTTTTATTTTCTGGTCAAATATGAAAGATATCTTTGCTGGGTAGAGTAGTTTTGGCTGGAAATTGTTTTCTTTCAGAGTTTGGAATATGTCACTCCAGGCCCTCCTAGCTTTCATGACTTGGTTTGAGAAGTCTGGAGTGATTCTTATTGGTGTGTCTTTGAATGTCACTTGGTCTTTTACTCTCGTTGCCTTTAAGATTCTCTTCTTGGTCTCTATGTTAGTCAATTTGATTATTATGTGGTGTGGTGAACCTTTTCTCTGGTCTTGTCTAATGGGGGTTTTATATGTTTCCTGTACCTGTGTGTCAACCTCATTTTCTATGTTTGGAAAAGTTTCTGATATTACTTCTCTGAAAAGATTTTTGATTCCTTTGGTTTGGGCTTCTATCCCCTCTTCTATGCCTATTATTCTTAGGTTTGCTCTTTTAAAGTTGGCTCAGATCTCTTCAATGTGCAACTCATGCTGTCGAATTGATTTTTCTAAATTATATACTATGCCTTGATTTTTGGAGTGATCATCTTCTAAGAGTGAGTTTCTGTTTTCCATGTGGTCTAGTCTACTGTTGATGGTTTGTATTGATGTCTTCATTTCAATTATTGCACCCTTCGCTTCCTTCAGAGCTTTTTGATTCCTGTTCAGGGTATCAGATTCTTTATTTCATCTTTCATTTCTTTCAGACTCTCTCTGAACTCTTTTCAGAAATCCTTTATCATTTCTACTATCAAATTTTTGAATTGTCCTTCTGCCAATTTCTGTCTGAAATTCTGTGTCGGCGGGTTCTATGGAGTTGTGGGAGCTCATTGTTTCTTTGCTATTGTTCTTTCTCATAATTTCAGGTTTTTTAAGTTTATATCTTTGTTGCTTTTGATAGCTCTGTCTCACTTTGTAGTTTTGCTATGTCTAATCTCTCCCTTCATAGTAACTCATTCTAGAGGTAGATATTTACTTTGAGGTATGCTTTAAGTGAAGAGCCTCGCCGGGTGTGGTGGCGCACGCTTGTAATCCCAGTACTTTGGGAGGCGGAGACCGGAGGATCTGGGTTTGCGGCCAGCCTCAGCTCGCGCATGCGTGCGTGCGCGCACATGCGAGTGTTCTCTCTCCTTCCCTCCCTCCCTGTCTCTCTCTCTCTCTCTCCCTGTCTCTCTCTCTCTCTCTCTCTCTCTCTCTACTTAGTGAGGCCCTCCGCAACTTCGTGAGACACAGTTTCAAAATAAAG